>CAUYPO010075500.1:0-15204 GCA_963574435.1 Cheirogaleus major
TTGGCCTAGGCAAAGAATTTATGAAGAAGACCCGAAAGGCAATCACAGCAGCAACAAAAATAAATAAATGGGACCTGATCAAATTAAAAAGCTTCTGCACAGCCAAAGAAACTGTCAAGAGAGCAAACAGACAACCCACAGAATTGGAGAAAATTTTCGCAAGCTACATATCCGAAAAAGGGCTGATAACTAGAATCTATTTAGAACTCAGGAAAATCAGCCAGGAAAAATCAAACAACTCTATGAAAAAGTGGGCAAAGGACATGAAGAGAAATTTTTCAAAAGAAGACAATACTGGCCAACAAACACATGAAAAAATGCTCAACATCTCTAATCATCAGGGAAACGCAAATCAAAACTGCAATGAGATTACTTATCTCCAGCAAGAATGGCCTTTATCAAAAAGTCCCCAAACAATAAATGTGGGCGTGGATTTGGAGAAATAGGAACACTCCTACACTAGTGGTGGGACTGCAAACTAGTTCAGCCTCTGTGTAAAGCAATATGGAGATACCTTAAAGTGATACAAGTAGATCTACCATTTGATCCAGCAATCCCATTACTGGGTATCTACCCAAAAGAACAAAAGTCACTCTATGAAAAAGACACCTTCACTCCAAGTTTATAGCAGCACAGTTCACGATCGCAAAATTGTGGAAACAACCCAGATGCCCATCAATACATGAGTGGATTAACAAAATGTGGTATATGTATAGCATGGAGTACTATTCAGCTTTAAGAAACAATGGTGATATAGCACCTCTTGTATATTCCTGGATACAGCTGGAACCCATTCTACTAAGTGAAGTATCTCTAGAATAGAAAAACAAGCACCACACGTACTCACCAGCAAATTGGTATTAACGGATCAACACCTAAGTGTACACATAGGAATAACATTTGTCTGGTGTCGGGCGGGTGGTGGCAGGGAAGAGTGGAAGGGTATATACAAACAGAATGAGGGAGATGTGCAATGTTTGGGGGATGTTCATGTCTGAGACTCTGCCTTGAGGGGGGAGACGGGGCGTGGGCAATGTACATAACCATAATATTTGTACCCCCATAATATGCTGAAATAAAAAAAACAATAATATAAAAAAAAATAAATTGCAAAAAAAGAAAAATGGTGAATTAGGGATGACCTCCTGGCTCTCTGCTCTCAGAGTGGGAGGTGAAGAACGCAGTCTAAGTCACTTACGTGTGTAGTACTCCCACAAGATCAGCTTTGAGGAATTGCACGGAAGCATCGAGTGTCAAGCAGTGTTGTGGAAAGGATGAAAGTAACTCAGTGGATTTGCCACAAAGTTCCGAGAGTCTGAGTTATACAGCAGGGATTGGAGCACAGCCTGGCTGTGCTCAGTGTCCAACCATCCAGGACTGTGATCTCTCCCACAGGGGGACGTCTTCTTCACCGAGTCCCACACCCACGCAGGTAGTGAATCTCCTGAAATCAGCATGAAGAGGTAACATGGGCGCTCAGGCGGTTTGAAGAGGAGACAGGAGCGGAAAGCAATGTGAACTCTCCAGTGCACTGTGTGGGGACTCTTTCGATGGGGGGTCTGTACACATCAGCGGCTTATGCTTCGCTTTTAAAGGGGCAGAAAAGTGAGAGCGCTCTTTTGGCTGAGTTGTCTGGTGAACTTGGGCGGCCCAAGCTGTGCCGGTGAGGAGGGCGGAAAAGGGAGAGTGCTCCTTGGCAGAGCCCCCTGGTGGACTCTAGTGACCCAAGTTCGCTGGTGTGGGGGCAGAAAAGGGAGTGTTTGCTCCTTCGGGGAGTCTCCCAGTGGACTCCAGCTGCTCAGGCTCCGCCGGTGATGGGGCGGAAGAGGGAGAGTTTTTGCTCCTTGGCAGAGCCTCCTGGTGATCTTGGGCATCCCAAACTCCACTGGTGACGGGGCGGAAAATGGAGAGTGTTTGCTCCTTGGTGGAGCCTCCCGGTGGACTCCAGAGTCCCAAGCTCCACTGGTGATGGGGCGGAAAAGGGAGAGTGATAGCTCCTTGGCGGAGCTTCCCAGTGGACTTGGCCTGCTCACACTTCGCCTGTGAGGGGGCAGAAGAGGGAGGGAGCTCACTCCTCACCTGAGCTTGCTGGAGGTCCCCAGTGGCTCAAGTTCCGCCAATGAGGTGGCGGAAGAGGGAGAGAGATTGCTCTCCAGGCGGTGCCTCCCGGTGAAGGCGGGCAGTCCCCCATTCCACCCAGCCACCTGTGTTTTGCACGTAAAGAACAGTCCCCGCTCTAGCAGGATGGAGTTGAGCAGGAGACCGATTTTTCCAACTGTGACCTGGGACGACAGTACCACCCTCACTTTCTTGTGTTTTGGGCTGAGTGCTTCTCTCCAAAGCTACAGACTCCACCCCTGGGCGAAGTTGTGAAACAAGCCATTTTTCAAGCTGAAACGGGAGGCTGGACTGCTACCTCCTCTTGCTTATTATCCACTACGGGCCCGTTTTTCATAAAAGGGCCAGATCCCTCCCCTGAAAGGGTTTAGTAAAAGCTTCTGTAGACTGCTAACAAACTGAGACCTGTGTCCATCTCCTTGATGCAACTTGGTAGACAGGGCCTCCAGCCAAAGGATCAGCCCCCAATCTTGGAAGTGCGGAGTGGTGAGGGAGACCACTTTTAGGGCTAAGACCCACCTGGGTTGCGGAGGGTCCTTGTCTGTGACCAGGCCACTGGTATTTCGTAGGGAAGTGCCTGACCCCTCCTGTGCAGGAGCAGAGCAGCCATGCAGGTCTCTCTCTGTTTTGTGTCCCTCAGCAGCCCTGGACAGGGCCTCTTCAACAGCCCTGAGGCTTTTACTTCATACCAACTTGATAAACTCCATCCTTGGACAGGCGGAGTAACGAGCACTGCTGCTCTGCTGCAGTGAGTTGTTTTAGGTCATCTGATAAAAGCAGAATACAAGAGCTTGCCCTTGGTATCCAGGCAGTTGCCAAATTAGAGGCTTGTGTCCTGGGAAGGAAAATCTTAACCAGAATCCCTAGCAATTGTACCAAAAGACACCTTCAACCAGAAGCTGCCCGACATATGCGGCAAAAGATCTCTGAATAACTTTTTGAAAGCTCCTCCCTAGCCACAGATCAAGCAACCTCTGAAGTATACTCTTTTAGGCTTGCCGATAGATGTTGCTTATATCACCCCATCTAAATAGGTAACAGTGCTCAATGAACCCCTGGGAGTGGCAGGACACTCCCCAAAGACTGAGATTCCTGTTTACCACATTTAGGGATTTAGAGCTCATTACAAGGGTTTTGGAATAGCTTTATAACCGACCCCGCCACGCAAACCACAAGCAAGAAAAAGAGAGAATAACCTCATAGCTCATCACAGTACCTCCCACCTTATACAATTAGTTGTTAGGGGACTCACACACACAAGAGTGATAAAACTCCTGGGAGTCTAAGCAAGCGATCCAAACTCACTAATCTCTATTAAAAGACGGTGAAGACAACAGATCAAAGGTAACCCAACAGGCTCAAACTCCTCTAAGACATTACAGGACCAGAGCACATATCCCCAGGCCTCCCAAGGGTCATTCCTCTGGATTCCCAGAATTTAGCTCATAATCCAGTTCCTGCACCTCCAGTCCTTGATAAAGTACCCAGATGAGACAGAAACAGTGAACGATCACAGGAAACATGAAGGAGCATAGGGAAAATTCACCTCAGAAAGAAAATACTCAATTTCCATCAACTGACAACAACTTACATGATATGATTAAACTGACAGAGGAAGAATTCCAAATACAGATTGTTAGAAAACTCAATGGAATTGACGAGAAAGTAGAATCCCAACATAGAGAAACCACAAGAACAATTAAGGAAATTAATAAAAAGTTCTCCAAAGAAATTGAAATTATTTAGAAAAACCAAACAGAAATTCTGGCAATGAGGGAAACAATCAAGGAACTCCATAATACAGTGGAAAGCATCAAGAACAGGATGGCCCATGCAGAGGAAAGAATCTCAGAGCTTGAAGATTATGCCTATGCACTAAACAAATCAGAGGAAGAAAGGGAACACAGAAACAAGAGACAAGAGCAAAGCTTACAAGAAGTGTGGGATTACGTAAAAAAGCCAAATCTCATATTGATCAGGATTCTGGAAGGGGAAGAGGAACATTCACAAGGGCTAGAAAACTTATTTCACGGAATACTGCAGGAAAATATGCCAGACCTGGGTAGAAATCCTGATATCCAAATACAAGAAACACACAGAACTCCTGGGAGACTCAACGTGAAAAGGCAGTCACCTCATAAAATGGTTAGTAGGCTGACCAAAGTAAACGTGAAAAAAACAGTCCTCCATGCAGTGAGACAAAAGCAGCAAATAACCTATAAAGGAAAGCCTATCAGACTAACAGCAGACTTCTCATCTGAAACCTTACAAGCCAGGAGGGATTGGGTGCCTATCCTTAATCTTCTAAAATAATAAAACCCAACCTAGAATTCTTTATCTGGCAAAACTAAGTTTCCTCTATGAGGGAGAAATAAAGTCCTTCTCAGACAAGCAATCACTGAAGGAATTTGTAAAGACCAGACCAGTCTTACAGGAAGTTCTCAGATCTGCCTTCGACACCGAACAAGGCAATAGACACTCCTCAAAGTAAAATCTTCAAAGAATTGAAGGCTAAATCTTGGACTGCATGATGGCTTAAGGAGTAAATCAAAGCAACAGGACTTCACCCAACAATATAAATGGAAATCTTCTTCCAATTTGAATCCTCTCAATAAATGTAAATGGTTTAAACTGTCTTCTGAAGAGACATAGACTGGCAGAGTGGATAAAAATCCACAAGCCTAGTATCTGCTGTCTACAGGAAACACATCTAACCCACAAAGATGCCTTCTGGCTGAAGGTCCAAGGGATGGAAAACTATCATCCTAGCAAACGGAAGTCAAAAGAAAATTTTCGCAAGCTACATATCCAAGAAAAGGCTGATAACTAGAATCTATTTAGAACTCAGGAGAATCAGCAAGGGAAAATCAAACAACCCTATGAAATAGTGGGCAAAGGACATGAACAGAAACCTTCCAAAAGAAGACAGAATAATGGCCAACAAACATATGAAAAGATGCTCAACATCTCTAATCATCAGGGAATGCAAATCAAAACTGCAATGAGATATCACTTATCTCCAGTAAGAATGGCCTTTATCAAAAAGTCTTCAAACAATAATTGTTGGCTTGGATGCGGAGAGATAGTAACACTCTTACATTGCTGGTGGGACTGCAAATTAGTGAACTGGAACCTCTGTGGAAAAGAATTTGGAGATACCTCAAAGAGTTACAAGTAGAACTCCCATTTGATCCAGCAATAGCACTAGTAGGCACGTACTGAAAGGAGCAAAAGTCATTCTATAATAAAGACATCTGTACTCGAATGTTATGGCAGCAGAATTCACAAAAGCAAAGATATAGAAACAACCCAAGTGCCCATCAATCCATGAGTAGATTAATAAAATATGACACACACACACACACACACACAATGGAATACTACTCAATTATGAAAAACAATGGTGATCTAGCACCTCTTATATTATCCTGGATAGAGCTTGTGCCCATCCTCCGAAGTGAGATTTCACAAGAGTGGAAGAATAGGCGCCACAATTACTTGCCATCAGATTGACACTGACTGATCACCACTGAGGTGCTCACACAGTAGTAACATTCTTTGAGGGTAGAGGTTTGGGGGTGGGTAAACTCACAACTAATGAACGCAGTGAGCATTGTGGAGGGGGGGAGCAAGGGCAGTCTCAAATCATGGTTGGGATATGGCAAAGTCATAACATGTGAACAAAATGTACCTTCATAATTTCCTGAAATAAAAGAATATTTAGAGATGCAATGACATAACATATAATTCTTCAAGTAGCTAATGAGTATTAGTTGCATAATCTTCCTTTTTATATGAATTATAATTCTCTTCAGATTTGTATAATTGATCTCTGAATGCTGTAGTAACAGTTCTATCAATTAAGAAGCTTCTTTGTATATAGAAATAAATGGACACAATGAAATGGCCTTCATTTGTTAAATGGGGTGTTTTAATATATATTTGAGAGTATATGTATATATGTGTGTGTATATATGTATGTGTGTATATATGTGTGTGTATACACATACACACACGCCAGGATAGGAAAACTTCATCCCTCTGTGACAGTTAAAACTATAATCTGTCTATCCAGTAATCTCACTAATATGAAAAAGATTATCTGAGAACCATCATTTGTGGCAAATGGTGACATCATTATGCATTCCTGTCAAAAAAAAGATTATCAAATTTTAAATGTTTATGTTCTAATACTATTTTTTTTAAGTCAGAAGCACATTAGATGTCACACACACAAGTTATCTTTCTCCTTTTGCCTAGATGATTGAGGCCAATTATTAATATAATTTGTTACCAAGGAATTTATTACCAAGTATTATCCTTATTTTTCATTGTTTCTCATCCCAGCTATGAGAAAAAGGGAATTTTTTAGCAGCCAGGAAATCTTCATTGACATACTATGTAGTTATTATCCTACTAACTTAAAGATGGACTTTTCTGTGAGCGGATTTAACATTGAATTAGAGTATCCTTATTAAGGTGGCAGTTAATTGATTAAAGATAAACTAAACAGTAAAGGTATGTGTGCTTAGGTTAATTTTGATTAAGAATTTTTCCTCAAGTGTATAACTGAAGCATTTTATAATTGTAGATAAATTGCTTCAGTCATTTATGTGTACTACTATAGGGTGACAATATTAGAATTTTGGCTTTCCTGTCAAAAACTTACCTTTATTTAAGGATATCTATGACTAAGTTTATCCTGTAGTTTACTTTTCCTATGAACATAACTCAGTGTAACATTTTCATGTTGTAGGAAGATGTTAACCACATTTCTACTAGGACATAGTTGCTGAAGATGATATGCTTTATAACAGTTCTGCTTTGTATTGTTATAGGAGGTTATATTTTTTAAAGAATTGCTGAGAAATGAATAATTCCTAGGTTTTATGAAAAACGGGCATGCTCCTTTAAACTCTGCTGTGTAGTGTCTTTTTAATCCCTGGAAGGTCAAATTTGTAAATGGAAAGTGGCATGTCACATTGGGCCCCCCATGAAAAACAAAGGATACGAAACGTCACTATTCATTTTTATGATTGTCCCAAGAGTATTTGTCAAAGATTAAGAATGTATGTTCTTGTATCTTCATATATTTAGATTACATATAAGAGGAATTTAGAGGAATATCATATAGTGGCTAAGTGCATAGGCTTTAGAGAGAGGCTTCCTGAGGTCACATTCTGATGCCACAACTTTCTAGCTGCATGATTTTTTGCACCTTAGCTTCCTCATAAGGGTTAATAATGGTACCTACCTCCTAGGGTTGTCATGCTGCTTATATAATATAAAAGCTAACAGTAGTGCCTTGCACATTTTAAATGCTTCATAAAATGCTTACTCATATTTGTCTTTTGTTGTTATTTAACAGGAACAGGTATTTACTATGTTAGTAGTCTGTTACTGAAGCAAATCTTTTCCTGGCTTTAGCCTTACTGTTTTTCAAATATATACTACCTCCTTATCGCATCCCCTATGCTAAATAAACTTTTTAATCTTTAGAAGAGAGGCCCTTTTTTGCTGCATTAAAAAAATCATTTTGCATATAAGATCTGACAGTATTAAACATTTTTTCCCAACATCTATTCTGTAAATTAGTATTTTAATGATTTAAATTTTATTTAAAAAATTTTTAAATTATGGGTACATAATGGTTGTATATATTTATGGGGTACATGTGATGTTTTGATACAGGGTACAATGTGTAATAATCAAATGAGGGTCATTTGGATATCCATCACCTCAAACATTTATCGTTTATGTTAGCAACATTCCATTGCTTTCTTTCAGCTATTTTAAAGTATACCGTAACTTACTCTTGACTGAAGTCACTTTGGTTTGCTATCAAATATTGTTCATTCTATCTAACTACCTAGCTATATTTTTGTTAACCATCTCCACTTTATCCCCACCTTCCTGCTACCCTTCCCAGCCTCTTGTGACCATTCTACTCTCCGTCTCCATGAGATCAATTGTTTTAATTTTTAGCTCCCACATATGAGTGAGAACATGTGGAATTTGTCTTTCTTTGCTTGGATTATTTCATTTAACATAATGTTCTCCAGTTCTATCCATGTTGTTGCAAACAACAGGATTTCATTCTTTTTTATGGCTAAATATTCCATCGTGTATGTGTACCACATTTTCTTTATCCATTCATCTATTGATGGACACTTAGGGTGATTCCAAATTTTGGGTATGGTGCTGTATAAACATGGGAGTGCAGATATATTTTTGATATACTGATTTCCTTTCTTTTGGATATATACCTAGCAGTGGGGTTGCTGGATCATATTCTATTTTGTAGTTCTATTTTGAGTTATTTGAGGAACCTCCACACTGTTCTCCATAGTGGTTGTACTAATTTACGTTCCTTCCAACAGTGTGTGAAAGTTGATCTTTTTCCACATCCTCACCACCATTCATTATTACCTGTGTCTTGGATAAAAGCCATTTTAACTGCAGTGTGATGATATCTCATTATAGTTTTGATTTGCATTTTTCTGACGACTGATGATATTGAGCATATTTTCATATACCTGTTGGCTATTTTTATGTCTTCTTTTGAGAAATGTCTGTTTAGATCTTTTGCTCACTTTTTAATCTATTTGATTTTTTCCTCTTGATTTTTTTCCTAAGCTCCATATCCTAGTCGTTAATCCCTTGTCAAATAGGTAGTTTGCAAGTATTTTCTCCCATTCTGTGGATTGTCTTTTCCCTTCGTTGATTGTTTCCTTTGCTGTGCAGAAACTTTTTAGCTTTCTGTGATCCCATTTGTCCATTTTTGCTTTGGTTGCCTGTGCTTTTGAGTTATAACTCAAGAAATCGTTGTCCAGACTGATGTCCCTGAGTGTTCTCCTGATGTTTTCTTTCAGTAGTTTCATGTATTAGATTTCAGCCTTTAATTCATTTTGATTTGATTTTTGTATGGCAAGACATAGGGGTCTAGTTTCATTCTTCTGCATATGGATATCCAGTTTTTTCAGCACCATTTATTGAAGAGACTGTATGTTTGTTGATGTCTGGCCGTTGAAGAGTTTGGTATATATTCTAAACCTCAGAGTCTGGACTTGTTTGTACCAGTCCTTCTTGAGGAGGTATTCAATGGGAATTGAGTATTGTGATCTAAATCTTTGGTCACTGCAGCTGTATAAGCACTAAGAGACGTCCCAAGCCCAGTAACACTGTGACTCTTGCAAACTCTTAGTGGTGCTGCCTTGTGGGGTTTGGGTGAGATGTAGGAGAACTCCGTGGATTCCAAAGTCTCATTCTTTTCCCTTACTTTCCCACAAATAGGAGTTTCATACTCTATGCTGGGCTGCCTGGAGTTGGGGGAGGCGTGACATGTCCACAGCTGGGACTGCCCAGAGTCACACCTGAAACCAGCACTGTATTTCCCAGGGCCCATGGTAACTACTGTTTGGCCACTGCTGATGTTTATTCAGGGCCAAAGGGCTTTTTACTGAGCAGATGGTGAATCCTGCTGGTACTGGGTTCCTCCCTTCAAAGCAGTAGGTTCCCTCTGGCCCAGGGTAAGTCTAGAAATGTTCTCTAGGAGCTAGGACCTGGAATTGGGGGCTTCAGGAATCTGCTTGGCATTTTATTTTACTGTGGCTGAGCTGGTACACAAGTTATAATACATAGTTTAAGTGGAAGGTGTCTCTCCCTAAGCTGTACTGCCTGGAGTTTGGGGAGGGGTCTTGCAGACATTTCCTCGGCCTCTACAGCTGGTGTGTCACTGGGTCATGTGTACTCCAAGTCCACTGGCTCTGAGCCCAGCATAGCAGCAGGATTTGCCCAAGGACTGCAGTTTTTGTTTCCTGATTGCCTTTCAATTGTATCCCAGGATCCAGGCCACTTTTGTCAGTTGGTGTGGAGGTAGCCACAACTCAGTTTCCTACCACAAGTTCAAAGGATTCTTTTTTGGCCAGGGCTAGTCTAAATGCTTCCTGTGTATCACTGGCAGAATTCTGCCCTGTGTTGTGTTACCCTATGATAGGGTTGCCCTGAGTTCCAATGCAAAATCCCGCAGTCACTTCACTCTTCCTCCCCGAAGCTCACAGATTCTCTCTCCACCCATCAGTGATACAGTGCTGCTGAGGGATGGGGAAGGGATGGTGTAGGCCAGCGGTCCCCATACTTTTTGACACCAGGAACCGGTTTCATGGAAGACAATTTTTCATGGACTGGAGGGTTGAGAGGATGATTCAAACCTTTCTGCTAATGATAAGGATAATCTGTATCTGCAGCCACTACCCAGCACTAGCATCACCAGGTCAGATCATCAGGCATTAGATTCTGATAAGGAGTGCACAACCTAGATCCCTCGCATGTGCAGTTTGCAATAAGATTCAACCTCCTATGAGAATTTAATGCCACTGCTGATCTTACAGGAGGCAGAGCTTACGGAGGTGCTCACCTCCTGCTGTGTGGCCTGGTTCCTAACAGGCAACAGACCAGTAAGATTCATGGACCCGGGTTGGGGACCGCAGGTGTAGGCAACGTTAGACTCTCTTTTCTACCCTCTTCAGTGCCTCTCATTTTGATATAATGTTAAAAGCAAGTACTGTGATTGCTCACCTGACTTTTGGCTCATATGAAGGTGCTTTCTAACAGGGCTATTTATTTAATTTGGTGTTCCTGTGAGGGGACAATTGCTGGAGAGTTCTGTTCGGCTATCTTGCTCTACCTCCTTAAGGTTGTCTTTTTAATGAGGATAACTTTTAGTGTATTTCATTTTAGCTAGGTTTACAATCTAAAACTACATTTTGGCAGACATCCTACTGGTTATCCAGTGTCCAGACTCTTCTTATTGAAAGATGTTTAGGTTGGCAGTGTGTACAGGTGAAGTATATATTCTTTCCAAACTCCGTTGAAGCTAGGGGAGGCTGTGTGATATACTTCTGGTTATGAGCGATAAGCAAAAGTTTGTACAAGGGATTTCTGGAAATAGAATTGTTTTTCTTGTAATCGACTGCCTCGTCACAAGATTATTTTCTTGTGACAGAATGTATTAGCATATCATTTTTTCCCATTGTCCTTCATCCTTCTCTCTCTCTCTGTTTTATGGATAAGCTCATGGTGGAGTTGCCATCTTAGTACCAGAGTAAAACAATTATGAGGTTAAAAATTACATTACAAGAATTTCAGGACACAAAGGAGAAGGATATCTAAGACTTTGCTAACATTGTGCAGTCAGTGTAAAAGCTCTGGACTATTTATTTCTGAACTTGTGTGTGAAAAAGTAATCTTTTATTTAGTTAAGTCCTGGTGTTGCATTTGTAAAATGTAGCCAAACACAAACCTAATTGATATCTGAGATGTCACTGAAGGAATAGTGAATTAACTCATTACATGATTGATTCCCACTACCTTTAATTTCCTAATTATATTTGCTTTTATGTAAAAAAAAAAAAAGCAAGTTTTTACTACTGTCTGAATCCATTAAAAAAGAAACTGATTCTAAAATTATTAATATGTACATATACATATTTTGAAATTTACTTTTCTTCAAATTGAAATTTCTATGATTTGATTATTTTAATCTTATATAGCACTAGATTATGATTTGAACACAATCCTAATGAAAATTTCCACAGATATTTTCTGAGCAGAAATTGTTACCTTAATTCTAAAATATATGTAGAAATTTAAATGATTAGAATATCCAAAGCAAACTTACAGAACAACAAAGTTAGAGATCTTTGTGTGGAGAATTTCAAGACTAACTATAAAATACAGTAATCAAGACTTGTGTTGACAAAACCATAGCTATATAGATCAATGGAACAGAATAGATATAATTCACATTTGTGTGTGTGTGTAGTTATTTTGTGGTGTTAATTTCTTTTTTTATTTCACAACATTATGGCGGCAGAAACGTTTAGGTTACATGTACTGCCTTTGCGCCATCTGAATCAGAGCTAGAAGCATACCCATCCCCTAAACAGCATACACCACACCCATTATGTATGAATATACCCATCTCCTCCCTGCTGAACCTGACCTATACCCAATGAATGTTACTTCCATACCTCCACATAAGTGTTGATCAGTTAGTACCAATTTGATGGTGAATACATGTGGTGCTTGTTTTTGCATTCTTGTGACTCACTTAGAAGAATAGGCTCCAGCTCCATGCAAGATAATACAAGAGATGTTAGTTCATGATTGTTTTTGTGGCTGAGTAGTACTCCATGGCATAGATATACCACATTTTATTAATCTACTCATTTATTGATGGGCACTTGGGTTATTCCCAAATCTTTGGAATTGTGAATTGTGCTACTATAAACATGGAAGTACAGATGTCTTCATTATAGAATGTCTTTCTTTCCTTTGGATAGATGCCTTGTAGTGGGATTGCTAGATCAAGTGGTAGTTCTTTTTTTAGTTCTTTGAGGTATCTCCATATTAGTTTCCACAGAGGTTGTACTAGTTTTCAGTTCCACCAGCAGTGTATGAGTGTTCCTATCTCTCCACATCCATGTCAACATTTGTTGTTTTGGGAATTTTTGATAAAAGCCCTTCTCAGTGGAGTTAAGTGACATCTCATTGTGGTTTTGATTTGTATTTCCCTGATGATTAGAGAGGTTGAGCATTTTTTCATGTTTCTTGGCCATTAGTCTGTCTTATTTTGAAAAGTTTCTATTTGTGTTCTTTGCCCAATTTTTAATGAGGTGGTTTTATTTTTTCTTGCTAATTTTCCTGAGTTCTATATAGATTCTAGTTATCATCCCTTTGTTCGATATATAGCATACCAATATTTTCTCCCATTTTGTAGGTTGTCTATTTGCTCTAGTGATAGTTTCTTTGGCTGTGCAGAGCCCTTTAAGTTAATCAGGTCCCATTTATTTTTGTTGATCAGTGATTGCTGTGGGGGGTCTTCATCATAAATTCTTTGCCTAAGTTGATGTCCATTAGAATTTTTCCAACATTTTCTTCTAGAATTCTGATGGTTTCCTGCTTTAGGTTTAAGTCTGTTATCCATCAGGAGTTGATTTTTGTGAGAGATGAGAGGTGCAGATCCTGTTTCAGTCTTCTGCATGTGGCTATCCAATTTTCCCAGCACTGTTTGTTGAATAGGTGTTCTTTTCCCCAGTGTATGTTTTTGTTTCCTTTGTCAAAAATCAGATGGCTATATGAGGATTGTTTTATGTCTGTGTTTTGCATCCTGTTCCATTGATCTCTGTCTCTGTTCTTATTTCAATACCATGCTGTTTCAGTTACTATAGCTTTGTAGTGTAGTTTGAAATCTTGTAAATTGATGCCTCCCAATTTGTTCTTTTTGCTTAAGATTGCTTTGGCTATACTGGGTCTTCTCTGGTTCCATACGAAGTGTGGAATTATTTTTTCTAGATCTGCAAAAAATGATGTTGGTATTTTAATAGGGATTGCATTGAATGTGTAGATTACTTTGGGTAGTATAGACATTTTAACAATGTTGATTCTGCTGGTCTATGAGCCTGGTATGTTTTCCCATCTGTTTGTGTCCACTGCTCTTTCCTTCTTCAGTGTTTCATAGTTCTCCCTGTGAAGGTATTTTACCTCCTTAGTTAAGGCTGTTCCTAGGTATTTTATTTTCTTTGTTGCTATTGTGAAAGCTATTGAGTCTTTGATTTGGTTCTCAGACTGTTGTTGGCGTATATGAATGCTACTGCTTTGTGTGATATTGATTTTGTAACCTGATACTTTGCTGAAGTTATTTATCAATTCCAGAAGTCTTTTGCCAGAATCTTTGGGGTTTTCTAGGTGTAAGATCATATGGTCAGCAAACAACAATAGTTTGACCCCTTCCACCTCCATTTGGATGCCCTTGTTTTCTTTCTCTTGTCTGATTGCTCTGGCTAGGACTTCGAGCACTATGTTGAATAGAAGTGGGAATAAGGGGCAACCTTACCTGGTACCAGTTCTAAGCAGGAGTGCTCTCAGTTTTCCCCTCTTTCAGTATGATGATGGCTGTGGGTTTGTCATATATGGCTTTTATCATTTTGAGGTAAGTCCTGTCTATGTCTATTTTGTTAATAAGCATTCTTATCATAAAAGGATGCTGAATTTTGTTGAATGCTTTTTCTGTGTCTGTTGAGAGGATCATATGGTCTTTGGTTTTCTATTTATGTGGTGAATTACATTTATAGATTGGCATATGTTGAATCATGCCTGCATCTCTGGGATGAAGGCCACCTAGTCATGACATATTTTTTATGAGCAGCTGAACTTGATTTGCTAGGATTTTGTTGAGAATTTTTACATCTGTATTGATATGGGATATTAGTCTATAGTTTTGTTTTTTTGTCGGGTCCTTTCCTGGCTTTGGTATCAGGGTGCTGTTGGCTTCGTAATACATGTTAGGGAGAATTCCTTGTTCTCAATGTTGTGTAATAATTTCTGCAGGATAGGCACCAGTTTTTCTTTGTAGGTCTGGTAGAATTTCGGTGTGAAACCATCTGGTCTGGGACTGCTTTTTGTAGGAAGGTGTTTTATTACTGCTTCAATTTTGGTACTTGATAGTGGGCTGTTTGGGAATTCTATATCTTCCTGATTGAGCCAAGAGAGGCTGTATGTTTCTAAGAATTTGTCCATTTCCTCCACATTTTCAAGTTCATGTGCATCGAGATTTTTAGAGTATTCAGAGATGATATTTTGTATTTCTGTGGTATCAGTTGTAATTTCTCCTTTTTCATTCCTGATAGAACTTATTAAAGTTCTTTCTTTTCTGCTTCTGATTAATCTAGTAAGAGGCGTGCCAATTTTATTTATCTTTTCAAAGAACCAACTTTATGCTTTATCAATCTTTCATGTAGTTCTTACTGATTTCATTTAGTTCTGCTCTGATCTTGGTTATTTCTTTTCTTCTGCTAGATTTGGGATTGGTTTGCTCATCCTTTTCCAGATCTTTGAGACAATGCATCAGATTGTTGATTTGTGATCTTTCTGCCTTTCGGATGTAGGTATTTATGGCTATGAATTTTCCTCTCAGAACTGCTTTAGCTTTGTCCCACAGATTTTGATAACTTGTGTCCCCATTATTATCATTTTGTTCAAAGAATCTTTTGCTTTCCATCTTAATTTCCTCCTTGACCCAATAAT
>CAUYPO010075501.1:0-23310 GCA_963574435.1 Cheirogaleus major
TCTACCTGGGGTGACAGAGCGAGACTCTGTCTTTAAAAAGAGAGGCCAATTGAGGCCAGTTTGTTTATTCTACAAATATTTCTTGAACCTTAACTATGTGCCCAGCACTGAGTTAGGCTTTAGGGATCCTGGGATCAGCAACACACTAATGTGGTCTCTGTCCTCCTGGAGTATAGAGTCTAGCACAGGCGACAGACATTGGACAAATGACCACACAAATAAATGTCAGCTGCAGCATGATACCAAGGGAATGGCAAGGATTTGTCCTGGTAGGAATGTCAAGGAGAACTTGGCTGATGGAGTGAGAACAGGGCTGAGAGCAGAAGCGTGAGTGGGGGAAGCTGAGTCAAGGCCTTCCGGGGAGGGGCATGATAGGCAAAGGCCCTGTGTTGGGACAAAGCATGGCTTGTGGGGGAATCAAAGAAGCCCCTCCCCGAGGTCATGGGGGGAAAGGGTGCAAGATGGGAAGATGAGGGGCAGAGCCCAGACGTTGAAGTCTGGTAGGTCAAACTAAAGAATTCTGTCTTGACCTTGAAAATAACAGAAAACCACAGAATGATCTTAAGTGGGCAGGTGAGGTAAGCAGCCTTAGGATTTGTTTTTTTCTGAGACAGAGTCTCACTCTGTTGCCTGGGCTAGAGTGCTGTGGTGTCAGCCTAGCTCACAGCAACCTCAAACTTCTGGGCTCAAGCAATCCTTCTGCCTCAGCCTCCCGAGTAGCTGGGACTACAGGCAAGCACCACCATGCCTGGCTAATTTTTTCTGTTTTTGGTAGAGACAGGGGTCTTGCTCTTGCTCAGGTTGGTCTCGAACTCCTGAGCTCAAATGATCCACCCGCCTCAGCCTCCCAGAGTGCTAGGATTTCAGACGTGAGCCACCGCGCCCGGCCTCACACTAATATTTTAAACTCTAAAATAATATAGCATAGTGGTTAAGCTTGCCTGTTCTAGAGTCAGACTACCTTGGTTCTAATCTAGATTCTGCAATGTATTAAGTGAGCCCCATTTATTCTCATTGGTTACATTAGGTTGATAATATAATGGTGCCACCCTCATAAGGCTGGTGTGAGGATCAAATGGAATAATGTAAAGTATTCAGCACAATCCCCAGCACACAGTTTGAACTCAAAGAATATCACCAGTTATTTTATGGTGAGTTTCTAATCTCATTTCTGTCTTTTCAGTCTATGTTTGGTAAATGACAAATGAGTATTTACTAGTTTCTGCGTTTATGCAACCACTGCAACATCCTGTTGCTCTGTCTCTTCCCGGATGCCCAGTCCCATCACCCCTGATGCAATGACCTCCCTGTTATTTATATCTGGTACCTATACTTTCATTCTCTTCCAATCGTGTCACCTTCCAATCAGCATTCATCTTCCCTGCAACATTGGCTTCTCTAGGCCTTTTCCCTAGCTGTCTCTCATCTATGCAGGGAGTTCCCAGGTTATCTGTCCTTCCAGGGAGACTCAGGAGCAACAAGGCTCCCAGATACAACCGAAAAGAAGAAATAGTGATGGGATTCAGCCTTGAATTTTAAGCCCGGTCAAAATCTTCAATAAGCTTTAAATTGTTGGCACTCTCTCTGTATGTATGTATGCACTTAATTGTCTTTAGAGACAAGATCTCACTCTGTTGCTCATGCTAGGGTGCAGTGGTGCAATCAGTCATAGCTCACTGCAGTCTTAAACACCTGGGCTTCAGGCAATCCTCCCACCTCAGCCCTTCGAGTAGCTACCACTACAGGCATGTGCCACCACACCTCGCTAATTTTATTGTTTTGTAGTGACAAGGTCTTGCTATGTTGCCCCACTGGTCTCAAGCTCCTGACCTCAAGGAATCCTCCCACCTCAGCCTCCCAAAGTGCTGGGATTACAGATGTGAGCCACTACACCTGGTCCCTCTCTGTATTTAAGATTTGATTCCATCATAATTCTAGGATTAAAACTTCAAATCTATTATGATTATTTTAAGACTAAACAATGGACTTTTAAAAATAAACATGTAAAGTAATGTATCCTGATTGTGGTCTTTCTTGTACTGTGTTCTTTCTTTCTAAAACATAAAAATTATAAACTTTGGATATGTTAATTAAATGCAGTCCAATTCATTATCATTTGTACTCCTGCATTCCTTTCCCCACTGAGATGACACTTTGTCATGTTCAAGAGGGCAGCAAAGCTGGACCTTACATCATTACAACAGGAAAGCTAAGGGTATTATGTCATTAAGTACGTGGCAAGATAAATCGTACCTTAAGAATTTGATCAAAAGTATGATGCTATATTACCTGAAACACTTTTATTATGTCCGTTGATAAGAAGGCAGTTCTTCCCATAATTGTATCCAGAATTTTAGAAGTAATAAGAATGGTCCACGTGGCTTTGGTATGATCAACTAGTTCACCGTCATTTTTTGATGAATTGACATGGCTACTACCTAATGTTACACTAATCAGTGCTGCATGGTAACGTGTGACCAAATTAATTGAATACAAATTAATTGAATACAAACAATATTGGTTTTTAAAACAAGCTAACAGAATCTCCTCTATATCAATGTATGATACTTGTGAACTCCAAGAATATTAGCAAATATTATATGGTTATATCAAAGCAATAGAGTAGATGAGCCACTGGAGAAAGACATGAAATTAGATGACTGTTAACAATTAAGGTTGCCCATGAAAATTATAGTACATCTACTATGGTTTGTCTCCACCAAAGCTTATGTTGAAATTTGATCCCCAGATGTGGTGGTGCTGGGAGGTAGGGCCCAGTGGGAGGTGTTAGGGTCATTGGGGGCGGATCCCTCATGAATGACCTGGTGCTGTTCTGGCCAGTGAGTCCTCTCATGGACTAGGTCCATGGGACTGGACTAGGTCTCTGGGAATAGATTAGTTTCTGCAAGAGCAGGTTGTTATAAAGTGAGGTTCCTCCTCCTGTTTGTTCTCTCTTAGCACATGTCTACTTCGCATTTGACCTTCTTCACCCTGTTTTGACCTAGCACGTGGCCCTCAGAAGCTGAGCAGATGCTGGTACCATGCTGCTTGTACTTCCCAACTTGCAGAACCATGAGCTAAATAAACCACTTTTCTTTATAAATTACTCAGTCTCAGGTATTCTATTATAACAACACCAAACAGACTAAGTGTCTGAATCGGCTAAATTCCTTTCCATTGCAGGTAATAGAAAACCTAACTGCAAATGACTAAGAGATAATCAGATCTATTATCTCACATAACAAGAAGTCCAGAGTTAGGATGGGTTCCAGGCCAGAGCCCAACTTTGTAACAATTTTCTTGCCCCTGACCTCTTCCTTGGGCTGGTGGCAAGGTGGTTATAGTCATTATACGTATCACAGATGCATCAAAGTCCAGACATGAGAAAGAAGAGAGACTGTTACTTATGGGTCTGTGTTATGAGCTGGGAAACTGTTTCCAGAGGCAGGAGACTTTCTCATGGCTCATTAGCCAAGACTAGGTTACATGCCTATTTTAACCCATTCAGTGGCAAGGGGAATGGGCATAGTTAATACTAACCATTGGAGTGAAATAGATCTTGGTAGTCAACCACTACCACCTATTAGTACAAAGCTCATTTATTTATCTCTGTTTGCAGAGATTTTACATGGAGATTAACGAGTTTGAGGGAGTACGGAGAGGAAGTGCCTGTGAGGGGTGTATGTGTTTGTGTGAATAATAGAGTGTTTGGCTAATGAAGGTGCATGATCTCAGGCCCCAAGCTGCACTGAAAGAATAGCGCTCATGCACTGGTGATGAGATCAGAGACAAGTACATCACAGCCAGTGAGCCACAGAAAGGTGCAGCTTGTCACAAAAAGATGCCATGGGCATGCACATTTTCACAGACTTCTGCACTCTCCTTTCAGGGATTGTAGGCTTCTCTTTCAGAGGCTCTTGGAGAAACCTTATTCCCTGTTACCTGCGTTCATATGATCTATTGATAAGGGTAACCACAGGCAAATGAGAGCAAAGTGGTTGCCCACATAGTGCAGGTTGACAGGTGAGGAAGAGACCTTATTACCCTCTAAAACTCTCTCCTCTAAATACAAAACAAAGCAAACTAAATGTACAAAATCACAGCAACCAAACTAGCCATATGCTTAGGTGGGCCACATAGTGAGCTATGGGACATGGTTGTCAGAGGCTCTGTGCTGCGTCCCCTAACCCCACAGTACTCTGCTCTGTGCCCCAAAGCCAGCTATTCCACCATGGGATAAAACAGTAGGCTCTTTCTAAGGTCACTGAAAAAGTGCATACTATGGGAAGAAGACTACATTAAGCCACCAACACCTTAGCATTCATTATTACATCATAGAAACTAAGTGTACCTGGAAACAAGCAAATTTCTGAGTTAGGTGGGATCTTTAAAAAGGAAAAAAGCAACCTCTTTATCATTTTGCCCAGATTTGCAGTGAGACAGACTTATCTGTATAAAACACATGAAAAAATAATGTGACAAAGGGATTCAAGCGTGTGTCCTACTTGAACCAATATATGGGAAGAAACCACAAATAGACTTTCAGGAAAGAGGAGTGCGTGGGGACTTCTGAAAGCTCCTCTTCTCCCAGCCTGGCTCCTGAGGGAGGTGGTAGGACTCTGTTCTTCACTCCACTTCCTGCCTGTTGATCAGAGGTTGGAACTCTACAGTAGAAATTAATCAAGACAACTCCCAAGAATAAAGTGTGATGTTGAGTTCATTTTAGATCCTCCTAAGGGGAGGGAGTCGGTATGTGAGAACTTTGTCTTGGATGTTTAGCTCAGAAATGTTTATATTTGATTGATGCAAAAATGTTTATCAATCATTCTGGAAACTCTCAAGCTCTTGATCCTGTCTTTACTATTTGGTAGCAGAAGTGCATGTGTCTCCCAAAGATGTTAAGAGCTGGTATAACAAGGAAACTTCCCGTTGGGAATAGAAGTTAGTAATTCAGGTTGGATCTATTCTTTATTTATTGCTTCTTTTTTGGAGGGGGGGCATTCACTAACTTTCTAAAAGTAAGAAAACATCCAAAGTACAATTTCTGGCGTTTTCACTGAGGCACACTTTTGCAAAGGAAAGAAAGGCTGCCATTGGTTGAACTACACACCTATGTCATGACTCAGTTTTGCTCATTTCTTTCTCACAGAACTTTGTGCAATTATTATTAGTATGGGGATACAGAGCACTGGGTCAACCCTGGGCTCTGTACAAATTAGCTCAATGACCCTGAGTGCTCCTGTATAAAAAAGAAACGAGTCCAAGTGCAGTGGCTCACACCTGAAATCCCAGCACTTTGGGAGGCTGAGGCGGGAGGATCACTTGAGGCCAGGTGTTTGAGACCAGCCTGAGCAACATAGTGAGATCTTGTCTCTATAAAAATTTTAAAAATTAGCTGAGCATGGTGGCACATGTGCCTGTAGTTCCAGTTATTTGGGAGGCTGAGGCAGGAGGATGGCTTGAGCCATGGAGTTTGAGGCTACAGTGAGCTCTGATCATGCCACTACACTCCAGCCTGGGTGACAGAGTGAGACCTTGTCTCAAAATAAATAAATCATTACAAATGTGGCAGGATAATAACAGTTCTTACCTCATGAGATGGTCGTGAAAATTAAATGAGCTAAGAAAACTTATGTGCTTTTAGCTCATCACCTTCCAAATAATAAACTCTTAGTATCTGCTCTTGTTTCATTGTTTTCCCCATTTTATCAGTAAGAAAGTCATATCTCGGAGAGATTAAGTAACCTGTCATATGTGAGAAAGCTTAAGTAACTTCCTTAAGGTCACCACATAAGTAAATCATGATGAGAGAAGGATCCAAACCCTTTTATCTAATTTCCGGTTTGTCCAATTTAAAGTCTATATGTTTCATAACTATGTAATTTTTCTGTTGAATAATCTATTTCAAATACTTTGTTCCTACTACACAGGATGATGGGATGAAGCTCCTAAAAGTTGGAAATAAAAAATTTTTTATTTTTTATTATCAACCTGAGTGTTCTGCACTTACAAGGCACAAAGTGGATGTTGCTCATGACCAACGAATGGAGAATGTTTGCCTAAGACCCTGAAAAACTACTTTGCTGCAATTTTGAGTGACTGAAAATGCAATAATATTAATACATAACTTAGTGAGGTAAAGCGGTTTGCCCATGGTCATAGAACTACATGTGGGAGAGTCCTGATGGGAAGTGTGTGTAGCTGCACTTCCCATGTTCCTGACTGCCCTGCTGAATCACCCCGTTGCTCTAAAACAGCTCTCGGTGTGTCCAGAATGAATTTAGTCCAGTATTTCAAAAACCTCTTCAATGACCAGAACCTAAGAACCAGGCTTTGTTGGCTGTGCTCTGGTGAGAGTAAATGACATAAAAGTAAATACATAAAACCACAGAAACGACATGTAAAACCAAACCAAATCAACACACTAGCAAGTAAAGCAAACATCCTCATAAGCTAGGTCTGGGGTGGGGATGGGGTCCTACCGAGTCAGTCCATTTTCATGCCATCTGCAGTTTCTCTACTTCTACCTATGTTACTATGAACTTTACTCATGAAAACCCTCTCTAGGAAATTTAAGACACAAGTTAGCAAGGAAAGATTTACTTTTGCTAAGTATGTTTTTCGCACTGTGTTAGAGAAGGGAACTAAAGTTCCAACAGAAGTTTTGGAGCAAGAAAATGACCTTAGCTCACCAGAAAATTTAGATATATCAGAATGTCTCAGCTATGGTTAACTGACGCTTCTTCTTTCAGTAACTACAGTTGAACTTCTGTTTATTACAGTTTATTGTTTTATGGATTTGGATATACAGTGGGTCAGGTTGCATGTGCCCAAATAGAACCACCCACCAAAGAAAAACTTAATGTGGTTCCGCTGACCTACAAGATAAGGTTATCTTTTAACACCAGGATTTTGAAGCCATTCTGATGTATTATGTAACAGCAAATATAATTGGCGATTCAGTTTTGATATCTAAATTACCCTAAAATAGGAAAATAAAAACATACTTTTATTATAATATGTTAAATTTTATCTCAAAAAGAAAAAAAAGAACAACAAACAAATTCTGAACTCTATTTAACAATATGCAGGCTGATGGGGTGAAGTAGACTGATGTTTTCAGCTAAATTTGAAGTGCATCAAAAAAATAAGGATTGTTGGATGGATATAGAGATGTGTAGACAAATATGTGATAAAACCACTGCACAGTTCCTTCAACTTTACAGTAAGTTTTAGAATTTTCAATAAAATGTTGGGAAAACCATGAGTGCGTGGTTTAAAGTACTTATAGTCAGACTTTGTTTAAAAGGAAAGTCCAGAATATGCTTGTAGTATAGGAAATCTCACATTAAGTGAACTCAATGATGAAAATGTAAAATTAATAACAATTGTGGTTGCGACTTATCGAGTGCCCAGGATATGCCAGGAATGATACAAAGCACTTAGTAAGAGTTATCTAATTCAATACTTACAAGTATTATTTGAAGTATATATTATTATTCTTATTTTACAGGTTATGAAACAAGGGTAGGAAGGTTACATTATGTGTAGGAGGGTGCACATCCAGCATGTGATACAATTGACAATGAAGTCACATCTGTCTGAGTCTATAGCCAATGCTGTCAGCCACTGTACTCCAGGAAAGGGAAATCTGAATTGGAAACCTTTAGAGATTATCTATTAATAGTTTAATTTCCCCACCACTTGTTACAAGTGACACAAATGTTCAGTAGCACCAGAAGCCCAGAAATTCTACTCTTTGGTCAAGGCTGTTCCCACTAATCAGCATGTCTCTTTAAATGCAGTTGTTATTAAAGAAATGGATTCACTCTTGTATTCCTTTAAGTAACAAATTTCCATAATGCACTTTATCTATAATTTGATATAGTAGAATTTGAGCTATGTATATATTTTGAGGTATCATATATGTTATAAACAGGGGCACCCTAATGCTATAAACAGTATGTTCAAAAGTGTAACATTAGCTTGAGCTTTTGAATGAAGTCAAATTGTGCAGATTTCCCTGATGGGAAAAGTACATGAAATTCTGAAATAAGTATATATTGCAGCCATTTAAGTGAAAATGCTATAAATTCTGATAATTCTAAAAATTTTTTCACAGGTCAGTTCCAAACCCATGGCTATTCTGGGACTTTTTTTAAAAATAAGTTTAGCAGTGACTGATTTACATGGTGCGCCACCTTAAAGAAAACATGAACAAGGCTGGGCACAGTGTCTCAGGCCTATAATCCCAGCAATTTGGGAGGCAGAGGCAGGAGGATCACTTGAGGCCAGGCGTTCAAGATCAGCCTGGGTAACATAGCAAGACCCTGTCTCTACAAAAAAAATTCAAAATTAGCTGGGTGCAGCAATGTACACTTATAGTTCTAGCTACCTGAGAGGATCACTTGAGCCCAGGAGTTTGAGATCACAGTGAGCCATGATGGCACCACTGCACCCTAGACTGAGAAACAGAGTGAGACCCTGTTTCAAAAATTTAAAAAAGGGACATATTTATATCCTTTCCTCCACTTGTACCTCTCCCTTTTCCTCCAGATTTATCTTCAATACCACTCTTGAAAGCCTGACATGGATGTGTGGCAGCACCAAAGAAATGAAGAGATCCACTGAGTCTTCTCTTAGGTTTTAAGTTCTAGGCAGTTGTCCTTCTACTATAGTATGATCAGTCAAGTGCTTGGCAATTTTGAAGTTAGAAGTCTTGGGTTTAAGTTTTAGTTCCGTCACTCATAGAGGAGTGTCAGTGAAACTCCTTATCTTCTGAGTCATTTTCCCATCAGTTATAAAATACTAACCTGACAGGATTATTATTATTATTTTGAGGAGAAGGAAAGAGGAGTTTATTAATTTGCCAGCAAATGAGGAGGTTGGCAGACTCCTGTCTCAAAGTACCAATGTCCTGCTTCTGAGCAGAAGCACAGAGCTTTTGAAGGTTCTGATTCATCTCATCTTCTGCTAAGACAATCTTGTGACCTCCATGTGGGCAACTCCCCTGAGCTATCTCCTGTGGCACAAAGAACAAAGGACACTTTCCTGCTCCTCCTGACCACTAGCCTGAACCAGGGATGTATGTTTTAGTTCTCAAAAAGGGTGGTGAGGTTTTGAAGACACAGAAAACATTTTTACCCACTTTCAGGCCATTCTCTCTGTTACATCTTCCCCACTGTCAATTTTACTCTTCCATGTCTACGGGAGGAGGGCGACATAGTCATCGAGCTACTTCCTGCTGAATTGGGTCGATGTTTTAGATGGAAGGTGTAGATCAACAGGTGAAAAAGGGCATAGGCAAAAACTACAACCATGAGGACTGACAAGGTGAAATGGACTGTCACCTTGCACACAACATCTGATACAGGGCTGGGTTAGAAAAGAAACATGGAACTCTTAGTGCAGAGCTATTACTTGTACCTTGTAGGTGACCCGAGAGACCGGCTTCTGCAAATTCAGAAATCATGTACAAAAATACTTGTACCAAATGGGGTTTAGGATAACTCACCCAGCAGCGAGACAGATCAACAGAAGAGGTGATAGCCCTGGGAAATCCTCACTGAGGAGTTGTCCCTCTATTCTATAGACAGAACCAAAAAAGATTAGCAAGAATATCAACATTTTTCTTTTTCTTTTTTTTTCTCAAGCAGATACTTTAAATTGTCTGAGGCTGGCCCCTCCCCCGGGGCTACACTTCTTTACTTTGACATGATGGACCCAAGTTTCACTTCTGACAATTTAAAGAGGTGTGAGTTGTTAGAGGCACTTCACAGCGTCCCTTCCACTTCTCTGCTTGGGGCAGGGACTTGAAAGAGGCAAACTCATGAATAGTGGTTAGCACCTGACTCACTCCTTTGACATATTGTTTTACTCTATTTTTTTTTTTTACTTATGGTTATATTACCATCTGTACCTTGGGGTGCTAGGAAAGACCTCTCATAAACCATTTTTGTAGGGAAGCCTGCTTCTGAAGGGCTACCCTTATCTGGAGGAGGGTAAATGGCAACACCTTATCTCACTGTAAAAGGGGTTTCTTGAATCAATTCCAGGATGTACGTAATTTCTATTCTAGGTGTAGGGCTTTGCTTGCGTTTTGGGTTACCTTCGCTACAAAGGAGGGTCCTTTATCACTCCTGTGAAATGTCCAGGGCTCCGCGGATCGTGCTCCTGGGTCCTGCTGACAATGGGGTGCCTGCTGATGTCCTCGCTGTAGGAGGAGGAGCTGCTGAGCCGTCTCTGTAGCTGTCTGTCCACATGTCCACCGCCAGCATGACATTCTCTATCTGCTCGGCCTCTTTCCCTGGAATGAATGATGTGAAGGCTTGCGGAGGCCCGACCTTCAAAGTGCAATGTCAGTTTCCTGTATACTTGACCAGTCCTCAGTATTCATCCAACAGGAGCTTTGTCGTGCCCCACCTCCCCAGGTGAGCTTCTGCTGCTTCTGAAACAACCCCCGGTGCTCCTGCTGCTCGCCCTGGTCTGCTTCTTGGGCCCACTGTGAGGAGTGTCCCAGGCACAAGTTTCTCAGCCACCACTTGTCTACAGCTGCCTCACTGCCACCTCCAACCCCTACTTGGCTCTCAGACCACCTGGCTTGGCCTAACAGGATTATTGTGGCTATCAAAGCACAATGTATTCATGGTTTGAAAACAAAAAAGCAAAAACATAAGAACTAAGAACAATACAATCAACATTTTAAAAAATATTTAACCATGTTTATTTTTGCCATTTTCTGTCAGACATAATTATATGTTTTTAGTGTATGATGAGACTATGAACATCTTTCTTGATTTCAGAACCCTTCAAATAGAAGTGTTGGAAGACAATTTTCCATGGGTTTCTTGCAGATCTGCACACCTCACCTTGCAAATGAAGCACTGATTTCCTTTATTACAGACGTTTTTTTCTCCAGGATTTTTGTGTAATAGACTTGAGTCTCCCTCTGGAGCAAACAGCAGGCATGCTTGTTCTTCAGGATAAAAGCTTTGGGTTCCCTGCCTTCACAGTTTCTTGCCCATAACAAACTTACTGTATGTGCAACTATCTATCTGGATTCATCCATTTTGCCCTGTGGGAAATGGGCCTTAGGGTACTGGTGCAAGTGCTGATACTCTGGCTACTTCTGTGGCTGTTTGTGATAAAGTCCCTTGTCTCTGACCCAGGAGACTCATGTCTTCTAACAGTCATCAAACTGTGGCAGGCTAACTTGTTAGCTGACAAGGAGTAAAATCTTAGACCCTTCACGGTGCTTGACAAGGAGTTGGGATATAAAACAGAGATGAAGATTTTTCCTCCTATCATATCTTGCAACAATTTTTACAAAATATGTGTCAACTTTTTGGGAGAATGGACAAAATATATTGTAGTGATTAAGCACATGGACTCTGCAGCCAGGCTCTCTGGATTCTAATCCTGGCTAATGCTCTCTTTTAGTTTGTGTTGCCCCAGAAACAGACCCTGAGACAAGGATACGAGTGCAAATGGTTTATTTGGGAAGTCATCTTAGGAATCACTGGTAGGGACTGAGAAAGGAGAAGGAAGACAAACAATAAATGACGAATTTTCAGCTAAATATCACTGTGGATAGCTAAAGTTTAATCCTATTTGGGAACTCTTGGTAGCCTATACAGAACATGTTCCTGAGAGTTATTTTCTACCTGAGGGGTGAGGGAGCTGGGCTATTGTATACCAAATCCCACTGGTCATTGGTTGAAGAATCCTGGGAGAACGTAAGTGCTGACCCTCGCCCTGGATTTTTTGGACTGTCTTGCGCAGTGCAAAGTAGTCTGCAATAGGCTCTGGAAATTAGAAGTGAATCCTGGGTGTGCACTATATTAATAAGGCCCAAGGGAATATAGTTGACATACCCCTAGCCTTTGCTACAGGAATCCTCCAGCGGTATGATCTTATGAAGTTACTCAATCTGCTTATGCGCTGTTTCCTTATGGGTACCATGGGAGTAATAGCATCAACCACACAGGACTGATAGAAAGATTAAAGATTCAATCCATGTAAAACATACCATGGCATTTCATAAACACTTAGTAAGTGTTGTCCATTATTATAGAAGAACATGACATTTATTGATTGATTGATATGTTGTCTATATCATTCTATGACATTCTTGGAGGCTGACGTCTAAGTCTTTAATATTGTGAAGTTTTATTTTACTAAATACCTGTGATGACCTCTTATAGATTCAAGGCATATTTATGTTTGACATTTATCAAGGGGCAACACTGGCGGCCTCGAGGGAAGCACCAAGAAAGATGTGTTTAAAACTTATTCGTATTTAAATTTCCTCAGAGAATTTATGGGGCCAAGCACTCCTGAACTCTTTAATTTAAAGATTTACTGCTCTGTCAGAGAAACTAATTAAATCCTTTTTGAAGTGTCAGTAACACAGAAGCATTAGACTCAATTTTCTGTTCTTCTATTATGGGAATGAGAATATAAAAAGAGAAGTGTATTTTACATTCAATTTTCTAGTATTATGTATCATTTATGTCAAACTTCTGCAAATCAACATCATAGCAACTATGGAATTCACCAAAATGAAACACTCAAGAATTTTAGTAAGCCTACTTAACTTTTGATTACAGGAAAATTCTACTATTAAGCTAAATAGCACAAGTAGGGAATTATAACTTACTAGGGAAGAGACCCGTATTTAAGGAAACCAACTCTTCAGAAGTCTATAGATTTGCCTACTTCCTGCCCTAGTAACATCTCTGACCTTTATTTCCTTTTATTCTCCCTTTTATTTTAGTAAGCCAGCAGTGCTCTTGGCTTACTCTGCCCTGATTCTTGATCTTATTTAAAGATCTCAGTCACTTTTACATATTATCCAAGTCTTTAACATTAAGGAAATTGGCTAAAGAATTTTCCCCAAAATCCTTCTTTCATTTTTGCAGTTGTTCATTTAGATATTCTTTTCTTTATCTAAGTCTATCTTAACATAATATATGTGTGAATTTTTTAAAAGTTAAGTAAATTATAATCTTTCTATAAATATTTTATCAGTGTTTAGGCTGAAAGAAAATTAGTCATAATTTTCTGCATTAAAAATTTGACAGTTTTAATAAAACATTTTTCTCAGCTACTATTTTTGGTTTTCTTTTAAGAGACAGGGTCTCATTCTGTCACCCAGGCTGGAGTGTAGTGGTGCAATCATAGCTTACTGCAGCCTTAAACTCTTGGGCTCAAGTGATCCTCCTTCCTCAGCCTCCCAAGTAGCTGGGACCACAGGTGTGCACCACCATATCTGGCTAATGTTTTTAATAAATTTTTTTTGTAGAGACATGGTCTTACCATGCTGCCCAGGCTGGTCTCAAACTCCTGGTCTCAAATGATTCTCCTGCCTCTGCCTTCCAAAGTGCTGGGATTACAGTAGTAAGCCACAACGCAGGCCTTAGCTACTGTTTTGTTTTGTTTTTCATTAAATATCTTACATTTGGACTCTTAAATGGTGCTTAATTTTTATTATGAACTGAGAAGAGTTGGGAAAACCTGTAAACTTTCTTTTCATCTACTGTATTAGTCAACTTTTAAAAAAAAAAACTTGATGTCTTACTGACATAAAATTTTTCAAAGTAGAAGCTAAGATAAAATTTCTTATAAATTTAATTTGTATATACAATGATACTATTTTTATTTCTTGAAATTTCTTAGCCATTTTCCTCCCTGCTCAATATCAGTTGAATAAAATATATTTTTATGTATGTAAATATATATATTGCTATAGATAATATGAATCAAATGTTTTTGTCTTAAACAAGATATTCAGTCTATTAGGGAGGAAAAAGTAATGAAATTTAGCATTTAACCTACACTTTAAAAAATAAAGCCCAAAATAAATCAAGTTATTAAAATAAGTTCAAATTGTAATACAGATTTATGGATGTTAAGAAGTGTTTTAATGTTTTAAATAGTCTTTTAGTGTATATATGTGATTATAAAAATAATACGATAGTAATAACTGATTTATTTCTATCTCTTTGCTCTTTGTCAGCTCATTTCTGGGAACATATCCATTTATCGAGACTAGCCCAAAGGAATCTCAGGAACTTAGGAGACTCCTACCAACTTTGAAGACCATAGCCTCAAAACAGGGCTGTAAAACTGAACCAGCAAAGAATAGCATCCTTGTCCAAGCTCAAGTTCCAACAGAAGGGCAAAGCAGGTAAAAAGTGTTTTTTTGATGGGGCCATTCCTGCCCCCTCTTTCTGCACTATCTCTTACCTCTACCCACCTTCCCCACCAAAGCCCAAGGTCCTATCCCATACCCTAGCTGTCCGGTGTTCCTCTGCAGGGTCCTACTAAAGCTCATCTTTCTTGGACATACTCTAAAGCAAACCAAATCCTACCTTTCGAAAAAAGTTACTACTCTTTATTTTATTTCTGATGGGCCCTATTTTTCCTGGTTAAAGATAATAACCAGAAAAATCTCTTTTTGATAAATTGTTCATGGTGATAATGGATTTAGGACAATGTGTGGCCCATAAATGCTTCCTGAGACTATGAAAGCATCTAGTAATCTCTCTAGATATTCTAACAGGAGGTACCTGGACACATTTCTTAAACTACAGAGACTGGCACTAAACTGTGAAAGTTCCAGCCTACAGAAGAGTTATATTATATTTGGGGGCATATCACCCATTTATTGACTTTGTACCCTCATATAACTGATGCATGCAGTTTGATGAGTCTGGTCTTACGGGCTAAATCTGATGCTATGTGAATATGCACTGAGCCCGGGGTGCACCGCTGGAAAGTCAAGGCTTGTCGGTGATGTTGACTATTTCTGGGCACTAGTACAAACCCCAGAAAGAAAGATTAGTTACATGTTTTCTTTAGTGATGACATGAGTTAAATAATATACTCTCAGATTATATTTGTCACCTATTCAACACAGAGTTCTTACAAAAGGCCTCAAAGCAAATACAGTTGGTTAAGTGTAAAAATTGAGGACTGTTGACAGCTGCCAAGGCCACGCAGTGTTTACACATTTTATATGCTGAGCAAACATGTCACCCAGTGAGCCTGACCTACTTGTGCCCTCTTCCTGAGAACCTATTCCCGGTGCTTCTGGTAAGTGGGCAGCCAGCCACATGACCTCAGCTTCCTGGCCACAGCTGATTGGAAGAGAGATGAAAGAGACAGAGAGATACGCAGAGACACAGAGATGGAGAGAGAAAGAAGGGCAGCAGATAGTGAGGCAGAGCACAGTGACCATGTGGCTCCAGTGAGGGAGGGAGGAAGAAAGAAAAAGAGAGAGTACACATCTTGATTCCAGAGAGCCTTCCAATTCCTTCTTCTAGTTTTGTGAGTGGCCCAGCGGCCCAGTGGCCATGTTGATTCTATGAGACAGATAACCTGTGTAACAGAGAAGGTTAATTTCCACAGCAGTGTAATCCAGTAGAAATAGAATGCAAGCCATGTATGTAATTTTAAAATTTCTAGTAGCCACATTAAAAACATAAAAAGAAACAAGCAAAATCAATTCTAATAACACATTTTATTTAACCCAATTTATACACAAATTGCCATTTCGACATGTAATATAAAAATTATCGATGAGATATTTACCTTATTTTTACGCTAAGTCATTAAATTCTGGTGTGCATTTTGCACTTAACAATGCATCCATATTCGCACAAGCCATATTCCAAGTGCCCAATAGCCACATGTGGCTTAGTAGCTACCATCTTGGACAGTGCAGAGATGGAGCAGTCAGGGACTACATTTCCCAGGTGCTTCACATCTAGGAATTGCCAAAGATCCCATTGAATTCAAATTAGGAGTAGAAGCTATGTGTGTCACTTCCAAAACAAAGTGGTTAAGAAGCAGGTATAGTAGCTTCTCTCCTCTCTCTGTCTCCTTCCACTAGCTTGGTGCAAAGGGACGTGACAGCCTTGGGAGCCATATGTTAAATATGGCACAAGAAGGAGGCAGCATGGGTCTCTGAATCATCACAGTGAAGAAAGTCTGCTGTCAATTGGAAATATTCATTTTGAATGTTAAGCAAGAAATAAATTTTTTTGTCAGAACTACTATATATTTTTGCATTTATTTGTTTAGCAGTTAGCCCATCTTATCTAATACTCCTATATTTTCTTGTGCTGCTGTTAAAAGCTTTTTCTATTTCTAACAGCAAGTGATACCTTAAAATGTGTGTGTGTGTGTGTGTGTGTGTGTGCACATGCACAACACACACTAATTACCATTGGGTTTTGTCAGTGGGTAATATGTCTGGGCATGTTTTACCCAGGATATGTTTAGGCTGCAGTCTTTACCTGGAAAAATAAAGCTCTGAAAACAAATTGAGAGGAGAATATGAATAAACTATAAAATTCTTAGAAGAAAACGTAGGACAAAATTTATACAACATTCAGTTTGGTGATGATTTCAAAGGCACAGGCAGCAAAGGGAAAAACAAACTGGACTTTCTGAAAATTAAAAAAATTTGCATATCAAAAGACACACTCAACAGAGTAAAATGCAACACAGAATGGGAGAATATGTTTGCAAATAATATATCTGGTAAAGGATTAATATCCAGAGTACATGGGGACCTCCTAAAACTCAACAACAACAAAAAACCCCAAACAACTCATCTCAAAATTGGACAAAGGACTTGAATAGACATTTCTCCAAAGAAGATACACAAATGGCCAATAAGCACATGAAAAGATGCTAAATATCACTAATCTTTAGGGAAATGCAAATGAAAACCACAATGAGATATCACCTTATACCCATTAGGATGGCTGCCATAAAAAATGAACAAAGCAACAACAACAACAACAAAAATTAGAAAATAACAATTGTTGATGAGGATGTGGAAAAATTAGAACTTTTATGCGCTGTTGGTGGAAATGTAAAAGGGTATAGCCATTGTAGAAAACAGTATAGCAGTTCCTTAAAAAATTAAAAATAGAATTACTATATAATCCATCAATTTACACTGGGTATACACTCCAAAGAATTGAAAGCAGAGTCTCAAAGAGATATTTGTACAACCATGTTTGTCATAGCATTATTCATAATAGCTAAAACATAGAAGCAACCCGTGTCCATTGCAGATGAATGGATAAGCAAAATGTGTACGTATTTACAATAGAATATTATTTAGCTGTAAAAAGGAATGAAACATTGAGGACATTATGCCAAGTGAAATAAGCCAGTTGCAAAGTGACAAATACTATTTGATTCCACTTATATGCAGTGCTTAGAGTAATCAAAATCATAGAGACAGGCCGGGCACAGTGGCTCACACCTGTAATCCTAGCACTCTGGAAGGCCAAGCCGGGAGGATCGCTTGAGGTCAGGAGTTTGAAACCAGCCTGAGCAACAGCGAGACCCCCATCTCTACTAAAAAATAGAAAGAAATTATCTGGACAACTAAAATCAGAGAGACAGAAAGTAGAATAGTGGTTCCCAGGGGTTGAAGAAGGAGAATTGGGGAATTACTGTTTACTGGGTATAGTTTCAGTTTTGTAAGATAAAGGAGTTCTGGAGATGGATAGTGGTGATGGTTGCTCAACAATATGAATGTACTTAGCCACTGAACTGTACACTTAAAAATCATTAGGCTGGGCACAGTGGCTAACGCCTATAATCCTAGCACTTGGGAGGCCGAAGCAGGAGGATAGCTTGAGGTCAGGAGTTCAAGACCAGCCTGAGCAAGAGCATGATCTCCATCTCCACAAAAACCAGAAAAATTAGCTGGGCATGTTGGCACACGCCTATAGTCCCAGCTACCTGGGAGAGTGAGGTAGGAGGATTGCTTGAGCCCAGGAATTTGAGGTTGCAGTGAGCTATGATGACACCACTGCACTCTAGCCCAGGCAACAGAGCAAGACTCTGTCTCAAAAAAAACCCCCCAACCCACATTAAGATGATAAATTTTATATTATGTGTATTTTACACAATAAAATTGTTTCATTTAAAATATTATTTTAAAAAAATCTAGAGGAGAATACGATCAAAGCCTTTAGAATCTTGAAAGTTTTGATTAGTAAACATTGAGTTCATTGCTACCAAGAATTTTTACAACCCCAAGGTATAGCTAAAATAAGAAAAGGATAGTTATATGGTAGCTAATCATTTAAGAATTTTTTTTCATTGTGAAAACATAATTACGGCAGACTAGTAGTAACTCCAAAAGCACTGTGCTTTTCCTACATGGTATTTTCCGTACAGGAAATATATCTGTGTTTTTTAGGGCAGGAGATTTTAAATAACGTGTTCAAGGTCATTTTCCCAGTACTCTAAAGTAGGGTTTCTCAACTTCTGCATTTTGGGCTGGATAATTCTTTGTTGTAAGGGGCTGTCCTGTGCCCTGCAGTATGTTTATCAGCACCCCTGGTCTCTGCCAGCTAGGAGATGGCAGCACCCTTCTCCATCAGGTTGTGATAACGGACATTGCGGAAATGTGCCCTGGGAGTAATATTTAATAAAATTGCTCCAGGTGAAGAATCACTGCTCTAACACCAGCAGGTTACCAAGGTTAGGGAGCCCCAGAGGAGTCCCTCGTCTTCAAACAGGGGTTTTAGAAAATGACTGGTGAAGCCTCTAAGCAGGGGTGCAGTGACAAGAAGGCAGTGAACCTAGGAAGCAGGCAGGTCATGACAAGGTAGCAGAGCAGGGCAAGAATCATCCCAGCTGGGAATATTCAGAAAAGTATCATGAAAGAGTTGCCGTCTGAGTGGGGGGTATATTTTTTTTAAAGGCAAAACTCAATGGTTGTAAGGGATGGAAATCCACTCAAATTAACTCCAATTGAAAAGGAGGTTTATTTTTAGGATACAGAGCTCTCACACAAATGAGACACAGCTTGGAGTGGAGCTGCCAACGATCATACATGCTTTTTCTCTAGGTGGCTGCAAGATCCTTCTTCTATGTGTCATTTTGCAAGTACGCTCTCTCTTCTGTTTGGCAAACTGACTTTCTTCTCTTCCTCTTGGTCTCTGATCATCCTTAGCTTTGTCTTTCCCATGACTTTGATTTAACATAGTATTGACTCAAGAACAGACCCTAGATGAGCTCTTCCATAGCTTTCTGTGTAGAATTGACTCTGTGTTAATTTCAGATTCCCAGGAGAAGAATCTGATTGGTCTAATTTGGGTCAGCTACGCACACAACAGGATTCATTCAGCTGAAAGTAAGGATAGAAACACATAATGAAAACATGGTTCCCTATACCCATTCCTTTAGTAGCTCTGGGGGCAGGGGGGTTGGTGGCAGTTTGCAAGGAAGGGAGTTTGAACAGACACAGTTCCCAAAACATATCTACCACAGCCTTAGCAGGTAGCTAGATTGTGGAAGAAATTAACTACTAGAAGAGGGAATGGCATGAACAAAGGTGGGGAACAAAAGCACTTTACATAGATTCAGTATATTTTCTAGATGAATTAGACTGCAACGTTTAAGGATCATTATATAGCCTGGATCTATTGTAGCCCAAGGTTCCTGTCCGGGACAATTAGGTAATAAGGCTGGAAATGTGGACTGGTATTAGACTGTCAAAGGCATTAAATGCCAGGCTGAGGTATTTGGGTTTTTCAAGGTGTCCCTAATATCTGAGGACACACCATGGAAGAGAGCGCTCATGTTTTTTTAGAAAAAATTCTTTTATTCCTGGGTAAGCTCTAGGCTCCTGAGTCAAGTAGCAGGTTAATGTGATTTTATACTGTGTTGAAAGAGAAATTAAGCCATGAAGTTAAACAATGTATATATAAGGCAACTGGAATAAGAGTTTGCTTAGTAAACTAGTAACAAAGATAAACTAGGCCATGTGTGGTGGCTTATGCCTGTAATTCCAGCATTTTGGGAGGCTGAGGTGGGAGGATTGCTTGAGGTCAGGAGTTCAAGACCAGCCTGCATAACACAGTGAGACTCTGTCTCTACCAAAAATAGAAAAATTTAGCCAGGCATGGTGGCGCATGCCTGTAGTCTACGCTACCCAGGAGGCTGAGGCAGGAGGATCGCTTCAGTCCAGGAGTCTGAGGTTGCAGTGAGCTATGATGACACCACTGCACTCTAGCCAGGGCAACAGAGCGAGACTCTGTCTAAAAAAAGAAAAAAAATCAAGCCAAGATATCAAGAACCATTCTACTACAACTACAAACAACATTTATCAGGCTTCTCTTCTATGGGCCCAACACTGTATTAAGCATTTGTGTGAAAGGGCAAGGTAAGCAAATGAGTGTTTTATTCACTATTACACATATATTATCTTTTTCTTTTGGGGACCCAGAATTACTGAATCCTGGAGTTGTAAAGGCTTTTGACCTCCATGTCAGAGGCATAATCTCCTCTAAATTTAACTGGTAATCCTCTAACAGTTGCCAAGATCTGCCTGCTAACTGGCCATTTACCTAGAACCCAACAGATTGCAGAGTATACGTCCCTCTGGGTCTGAGGACTGGACAGGCCGTTCCATGCACAGAGGTGCACTTGGCTTGGATGCTGTATTTTTGGTCTAAGAGTCCACATTAGAATATCGAAGTGTTTTATAAACTACAAGTCTCTATAGAGAATAAAAATCTACTCTAGGATTTAATAAGCCTACTTCTTGCTTTAAATTTAATGCTAATGGTAAACGGAAAGAGATTTCTAGTGACAGATAATTAGTGATAATGGCGATTACCAGCCTTTATATAGTCTTTCACCCAAACAGATGGCAGAGCGCTTAAAAAAAATGAATGCTTTAAAGCATAATTTCTCCCCCTTCTTAAATAAAAGTTCCTCTAGGGTCATCAATAGTTTGTATTTAACACACTGCATGATGTTACCCATAACTAAATAACAATTTCCGGGCAATTCAGTTAGTCTGTTAATTTGCTTAGCAATTAGCTTTGAATGGATTTCTGCCCTGAATACATTCCAAATGTATAAAATGCATGTATGCCTTGTTTATTTTTCTTATTATTTTATTTAACTTTTATAAGCCACTGTGGTTACCATCACTTGAATGACTTTCAGGATGCAGAAGGCTGGGTCACTTAGCACACAGCCCCTGTGTCCGTGAACAGAAGTCAGCCTCTTGTACTATACAGGGATAGAGCCAGGTTTCGGATCTCTGGGAATTCCTGGATTCCTAGGAATTTATATTAAAATTATAGGATGCATTTTCTGGGGGGGGGTCTTTTTCCTCCTTTTATGTAGAAGTCTAAAGACATAATATTAAAAAGGCATCAAAGCTTAATTAAAATTTATTATACATCTAAACTATGAAAGGGAACATTGAGACTCTTCCTTCCTTTTTCCCTTCCCTTCCCCTTCCTCCCCTCTTGGGAAAGGAAAGATGATTTGGGCTTTGTATTATGGAACACTTCACAATGTGATCTGGGGAAAAGTCAGGGCGATGCTTTCTAGGCTTAATAAGGCTAGGATATTAATTTATAAGAAATAAAGTCTAAGATATGTTAATGGAAAGAATATGAATTTCCATGCTAGACCCCCAGATGAAATTTAAGAAGGAAATTAATCTTTATGTTGTTGGATATGTTGTTGGTTTTGCAGAGGTCGTGTTGGGAGAAGGTAGGTGGAGAGGTTGTAGCCAGGAAGCAAGATTCCCACCTTTCCTCTCCTCTGCCTCTCCCCCTCCCTAATCCTCTCCCTGGGGCAGACCTTCCTAGGCAGAGACAGAATCCAGCTCTCTCCTCTTGAGAGCAGAGGATGGCTCTGAATGCTGGAGGAGAAAGCAGAAGAGGTGTTCCTGTGGCTGAGAGCTCACGAGTGGAATCCCATAGCGTTGAGGCACCAGGAATGTCATTCTACACCTGGAGCTTCAGCTTCTTCATAGGTAAAGATAGTGTTAAAAATTCCTTTGAGCATCATATAAAATACTGAAGCACTTAGCACCTAGTGTCCACTACGCAGTATAAACCCTATCTGTGTTAAGTATTATTGTCATTATTATTATTGTTATTGGCATTCAATGCCTGGGGTTGTGGAACTTACCTGGTTATTTCTTTAGGGAGGAGGGAGAAGTTTAGGGAATGGGATAGAAAAGGCGAAGAGGTCAAAGGGAGAGAGAAAGGAGATGGGAAGTGAGAGGGATGCAGGCAGAGCATCCTCTGAGAGCTTCAGCTGCTTCCTCCTGAGCCAAATGCCCCCTCCCAGGAAAGGAAGACACACAGTCTTAGTCGTAGTGAAGTTTAGGAGAACTGAGCAGCTAGATGAGGAGTACAATGTTTGATTCCACCCTCCTCTCCCTACACTCCCTACGCAGTGCAGTTTTAAAATGAACCCAGAGCCCTGGTGGTAAAGACTTGCTTCTGGAGTTATAAATTCAAATCCCTTCAGGGGTCACAGAAGTATCTCAAATGGCAGAGGCAGTCAAGTGTGTATCACCTAAAGGCCTTCAAATTCAAATTTTGCAAAAGAAAAAAACAATTGCCCTCCATACTGAACTGTGCATGTCTTTTGTTGTTTGCAAGCTTTGGCTTAACTCTAAGAGTCCTGTGCATGGTCGTTTCAGCCATTCAGCCAGAGGTCCGCAAGGAAGTACCTGTAAGAGGAAGAGGCATGGCTTTCTATTCCTTCCCCAGCCACTCCCTAGTCACACAGAGCCCTTACCAGGGCTTACTGGGGTCCAGAAGCAGCACCCTGCAGCCGATGAGTAGCTCAAAGGGACAGAGAGAAAAAGTTTACCCCGTGGGTTATATATTAATAACAATTCACTTTTACTGGGAAAACCGCAATTACTATTGTCTTGGAACTATGTAGAAGGTAATGAACACAATGAGAACAGCCAAGAAAAGCAGGACATCTTAGACACATGGATGAAAGGTGGTGTATCTCTCAGATTTGGAGTCTTTGATTCTAAAATGACTGAAGCCTCTAAGCCTCACATTTCTCATTTTTAAAACAGGACCATCATTACTCTCACCTTATGGAGATGTTGTACGTGCCAAATGAGGCCATGTATGGGAAAGTATTATTATGATTTTTTAAATTTCCCCTGTCCATTTATTTGCATATGCACTCACCATCAGCATATGTTCCCCCATTCCAATGCCAGGGTCTGTACGTTCTGAGGTTTTATTAAAAACCTTCCTTTGTCTATTGCAATTGAATTGAGCAAAGCAATTTCCAGACCTAATGCATCTATGCCAACTGCTGCTTGGGTGATATTTTTATCTACAACTCACCTGCAAGAATGCATTCATTACACATCATGCATCATGGTTGTAGCCATTTGCTAGGCATGGAATCAGTCTCTTCTCATGATCCAGCAAATTCATTTTTTTTATAAGCAAACCTTTATATGCAATTCATATACAGTCATGCATT
>CAUYPO010075502.1:0-22461 GCA_963574435.1 Cheirogaleus major
TTGGCCAACTAAAAATATATAGAGAAAAAATTAGCCGGGCATGGTGGCGCATGCCTGTAGTCCCAGCTACTCGGGAGGCTGAGGCAGGAGGATCGCCTGAGCCCAGGAGTTTGAGGTTGCTGTGAGCTAGGCTGACGCCACAGGACTGAGCCTGGGCAACACAGTGAGACTGTCTCAAAAAAAAAAAGTAAAAAGAAAAAAAAAATACATTCAAAGGCATTGTTTCCTAATTCTGCCTCTGACAGTTTCCTAAGCCAATCTTAAGAGAATACTACAAAAGATACTGGATTTTAGTTAATGTGATTGCTGTTGTCTTATTTATAAAGACAGATTTAACAGATTTTTTTTGTGGTCTAGCTCTATTTTTTTCCTTCTGGTGGCACTGTATTTAATAAGAGTTTTAGTACATTTTATAAATGATTTCTGCTTCATTCTTGAAAATTCTGAAACAAAGTTATCTTATGATGTGTCCTAGAGTATAAATTTTTAATTTTTAAAATTTCAAGTTTTTATCTCCTTTGTCATCCGATTCTCTTCTACCTATGTCAGACTAAAAAAGAGGTATAAAAAAGAGAAATGTTAATAGGTTAGTCATTAGTTATTTTTATAGAAAATAATTTGCTCGTATAGGATAGGGAAAGGAAATACTCCATTTTACAACCAATAATAAAATTATTTCAGGCAATAATAATCAATGAATGTTTAAAACCATTAGATGGAAAGGCTGATGGGGAACTTTAAGGTGGAAGATCAGGCTGTCATCAGTTGAACCTAGTGATAGATGCCTTTTGATGTGACAAAATATGAAGTACACAAGCCCACCTATTAAACAGTCTTATCAGAGAGTAAAATCCAAATCTATTCAATCCTCCTGAGCTAACTTCCAATTAAACATGGGAGAGAGAAAAACTAGTTAAATACCACCACAAGAAAGCAAATAGACAAATACAGACAATGGAACATTCCACTGAACAAGAGACTCGGTGTCTACAATAAGTCAATAGTGTACTACTTCTAAGAGACATAACCAAATGTAATCTGTGGATCTTGTTTAGGTACAAATTAAATTTAAAAATTAGTAACAAAAAAAAAAAAAAAAAGAAAAGAAAACATTTTGAGACAATGAGGATCAATTCCACAGAGTTATTATTGTGTAAGGTATAATGTAAGAAAGGCACTGTGGTTAGGTACGAAAATAACCATTTTTGAAACAGAGAGATACTGAAAGATGTAGGAGGGGGAACTGTTCTAAATACTTAAGGAAACAGTGTGTATATATTGTATATAAAAGGACAGATAAAGCAAATGTGGCAAAATCTTGATAATGTTGATAAAGGTGTGTTCACTGCTATAATTCTACTTTAGTTTGTGTTTGAAATATTAAAACAAAGGGTGTGCAACAGAAGAAAGTCATGGCAATCTAACTTTGAAATGAGGGAAGTCACTAATCTTCAGGAGATAGCTTGATATTTATTAAATGCAGAAATGAACTATCCAGAATATTCTAAAATTATTTATAAACAATTCTATTAAAGATTAGAAATCAAATTTAAAAAGATTTCTTTAAATAAATACCACTTATCCCTACTAGGAAATACTTCCAACTTTTTACCTTCAATTTCTAAACTAGTATGAATTAATTAATGTTTTTAGAGTTTAAAAAATTGTATTACTTCATCATACCTCTCTGTTAATATAATTGGCTTTTCCAGTGGCTCCGCAGGAATTTTATGATTCTCAAGTAGTCTCTTAAATAGCAGGGCTTCTTCTACTCTGTATGGATTTAATAACATTACCTCTGTTTTGGATGTAATTAGCCATGCATCAGGAAACCTGAGACTGTGGATCAAGCAAAGTTCATCCTTCTCTTCTAGGTCTAATTTCTTTTGTTTCTGAAAATTTATTTTTAAGTTTTTCATAGAAAAGGGGATCTGTACAATTTTAATATTCTGACTTTTTTTTTCAATTTGGGACTGAAAAAGCTCATCAAGTTTTGGCTGATTAGATAATGAGGTTTTCAACTTGTACTTCTGTGCCAAATTCCATGAGCTGGGTTTTATCTTTTTTCTGCCATCTTTAAATGTTATTTGTGACTCTTGTTCAATGGCTCTCTTCATTTGACCATTGTATCGTTCCAAGTCTTTAGCAGCCTTCTCTTCGTATCTAAGAACAGAGATAAAATAGAGCTCATGAGGTCATAATCACAAATATATTAATCATCTGAAGTAAATTTTATAAAAAATAAAGAGCTCGTATTCCAGGTCTATCAATGACAAAGAAAGATGTATTGGACTAACACTCCTGGATATAACTATGATAAACTCTGAACACAATATAAAAATCAACTATTTAAAATAGGCATTGTAGAAGAGCCAAAAGCAGGCAGATATTGGGATGGATTCAATATCTGAAAAAGAGAGATCCACATTTATACTACTTTGACCCAGAGGGTAGTCCCCAGCATTGAAGAGGAGAGGGTGGCCAGAACTCAATCAGAAAGTTGCAGTCATATTAGCCTGAGTCATCAGAACACAGAGCTACTTGCTTCCAGAACAACCGGAAAGAAAGAAAATCCCAGAAAATCCCATGTGTGGGAGCCTAGAGGAAAACAACATTAGAAGGCCAAATGAGCTGAACAGAGATTTCAGCTGCTGCTCATTGCTGAGGAAACAGAGTATGGAGTTTGAATTCCACAAAGTTTCATGGCTTGGTAAGCACTTTGGGCTTTCAATTAAAAGTGGAGAAGGGCAACATCTTAGGGTAAAAAAAATATGCCCTACAACTAAGAAGTTGCCCTAAGACTAAGGACAAAATTAGAACGGTCTCTCCGTAACAAAGTATAAAACAAAAAACAAAAAACAAACAAAAAAAAAGTATAAAACAAAGCCTCCACAAGCTCAAGGTAATCTCTTAGTAATTTAAATGCCTGGTAGAACAAAAATCAATACTTTTCACAAGAAGATAACACAATCCAGAGTTTTAAATATATCATCTGCAATGCCCATTATACAATCAACAGTTACCACTCAAGCAGGAAAATCTGAGTCATAGTCAACAGAAAAAGTGGTCAGCAGAAGCCAACCTCAAGATGACCCAAATGTTAGAATTAGCTAAAAGAAATTAAAAATAGGTTTTTATAAATGTTTAAGGTCATAAAAGATGATTATGATGAAAGAAAAGGGGGAATTTCAATAGAGAAATGGAAATTATAAAAAACAATGAAATGGAAGTGGAAATTCTAGAACTAAAAAATACAATGAATATTTCTAAATATTCACTGGATAGGCTTAACAGATCAGATAGCAAAACAAAAGGGTGAGTAAAGTTGAAGACAGATAAACCAAAAAGTGACTGAAGACTGAAAGAGCACCTCAGGCTAAAGAACCCCAAATTTGATTATATTCTGCAAAAATGTCCTTCAAAATGAAGATGAAATAAACATTTTCAGATAAAAGATGAGAATTTGTTGCCAGTATATTTACACTGTTAAGGAATGACATCAAATATAAGTGGGAATTATACTTACAAGGTTTTTACATTTTATGCAAGATTGTACACTATTACTCTAAGCAGACTATGATAAATTAAGAATGTACCATAATGTAATCACTAAAGCAAAAAATAATGAAAAGACAATAGAGGAATTAAAATGAGACATTAGGGTGGTTCACGCCTGTAATCCTAGCACTCTGGGAGGCCCAGGCAGGCGGTCAGGAGTTCTAAACCAGCCTGAGCAAGAGCGAGACCCCGTCTCTACGAAAAATAGAAAGAAATTAATTGGCCAACTAAAAATATATAGAAAAAATTAGCCGGACATGGTGGCGCATGCCTGTAGTCCCAGCTACTCGGGAGGCTGAGGCAGGAGGATCGCTTGACCCCAGGAGTTTGAGGTTGCTGTGAGCGAGGCTGATGCCACGGCACTCTAGCCCGGGCAACAGAGTGAGACTCTGTCTCAAAAAAAAAAAACAAAACAAGAGACATTAAAACATATTCTTTTAACCCTTAAGAAGGCCTCCTCTCCCCCTCAAAGGGAGGTACAGAGAAACAAAGCAGAGATGGACTAATAGAAAACAAACAGGAAAATGGCAGAACCAAACCCAACCTATCAATTATTATATTACATGGACTAAATATTCCAATTGAAAAGCAAAGATGGTCAGAATGAACTTAAAAAGTAACAACCAACTTTATGTGTAAGAGTTACACTTTAAATATAAAGACACAGATAGCGTAAGAGTAGGAGAATGAAAGAAGATACATCATGCAATTAGTAAGCATAAGAAAGCCAGACTGGCTATAGTAAGATGAAGTATATTTCAAGACAAGAATATTGGAGATAAAGAGGAACATTCCATAATGATAAACAGGCCTAATAATCACAAATATGTGTGTACCATATTAACAAAGCTTTGAATTACATGAATCAGAAGCTTATAGATCTAAAAGCAGAAATAAATCCAGAATCAGAGAGATTTCAAAAATCCCTCCCTCAGTAACTGATAGAACAAGACCAAAAAAAAAAAAAAAAAAAAAAAATCAGTAAAGCTATTGATGATTTTAGCAACACTATCAACTACTTCTACTTAACTGACGTTTTAGAACACCACCATCTAGCAACTGCAAAATCCTGATTCTTTTTAAGTGAACAGGAAACGTTTGTCAAGATAGACCATATGCTGGGTCTTAATTCTCAATACATTTCTAAAGATTTAAATCTAACTTAGTATTTTCTCTGTCCATGACAAAATTAAATTAGAAATAATATAGAAAAGCCCAACAGTTGGAAACTAAACAACATAATTTCATTATTAAAAATAATAGTCCCAAACTGGAAACTGAATAAACACATTTTGGTATATTTACACAACTGAATATTACTTATCGATTAAAAAATGAACTATCAGATTCAACAAATGGATGAGTCCCAAAAATATTTTTTTGAGGGGAAGAAGCGAGATATGAAAGAGTATATATCATATGACTTTATATATATATGAAGTTCAAGTACTGGCAAAGCCAAGCTAGTGTAACAGAAATCAAAACAGTGGCCGCCTATGGAGACTAGCTGGGAGGTGACGTGAGAGGCCTTTCTGGGATGATGGAAATGATCTATACTTTGTTTGGGGTGGTGTTTCTGTGGGTGTACACATTTATGAAAATGCATCAAACTGTACTGTTAAGATCTTTGCCTTTCACATTAGGTAAATTTTACCCAATTAAAAAAACCATTTAAGAAAATGTTAAGGCACAAGTACTCAGAAAAAGAGAGAATTAAAAATGACTGAAAGAGTTAATTTCAGATCTGAAGAGTTCCTTAATTATTTGCTGTAACGTCAACATATAGAACATATAAACAATTCCCTGAACACTAGAAACGAAAATTTACATATATTAACACCCTTAGTAATTAGATACTAGTAAAATTATAAAGTTACTACAATAATCACAAAGTAAAAAATATGATTTATAATGTTTTCATAGCTAAATATAATTTTTTGTCAGTTACTAGTCTCATTTTAGAGTCATCAATGAAAAATATTCAAATAAACCAAACACACCCAAACCACTTAATTTAACTCAATTTCAAAGGTACAAGATAATGGACATTTCAAAAATTATAACAGGTAAAAAGTTAAGAGGTCTTTTTGTCAACAATGAGTAAAATGAAACTTCTAGGGCCAAAGACAGTCCAGCACAGTGGTTATGGTCAACCCTTTTCTAAATATTGAAATGCCTGGGTCCCACCCTCAGAGTTTCTAATTCTGTGTCTAGGCCTAGGTGGAGGTTGGGCAGCTCTGTTTTTAAAGAGTTCCACAGATGATGCCAGTGTATACCCAGAATTGGAAACTACTGCTATGTGTTAAGCACAGTATAGTGAGTGGTTAAGAGCACAGCTAGCCTGGTTCTGCCACTTAGTAGCTCTGTAAACCTATGCAAATTATTTAATTTTTCTGTGCCTTAGTATGCTCACCTATAATATATGGATAATCTGTATCTACTACATAGTTTTGTTGTGAGGAATAAAATAAGTTAAAATGTATCAAGTACTTAGAATAGTGCTGGGCACATAGCAAATGGTGATAATGTTTGCTGTCATTATTTTCTATCACAAAACACAAATCTTATAATGAATGGGGCATACAACTGACTAAGAATTGGTAATTAAGTATCCTTGCTGAAATATTTTTTAAATTTGGGACTAGAGAATTAAGGTTATTTCTAGTCTCCTACTCTTAAGAAACTGGCTGAATTCTATTACATGCATAAAACACTTTCAAAAAGAAACCTGGATATATTAAGAAATAAAAATGATATTGAGAGAACTGTAGTAAATGTTAAAAGGGACACTCAGAGACAAAGGGCCACAGCATGGCACGTAGTGCGTACTCAATACATGTTTGTTGAATGTAGAAATGCTAGCTAGATAAGAATGTTAAATAAAAAAAAAACCCTTGTTTTATTGTAAACTAGATAAAAAATGCTTCCTATGGTTACTTACCATGCCACATTCACAATTTTTAAAATTATTTTCTCCCAATTCTATTTAGAATCTGAAGTTCTGGATTAGCTATATAAAGCGCATAATTTTAATAGCTTACTTTCAACAGGCACTAGAAATAAATATCTTAGACATTCAAATTCAAGACTCTTCCTGTGCAGTGGAAAATGAGTTCAAGACAGAGGTCACCATTTGTAATTAATTATAATGTGCAAATTTCCATACACGGTACTAATCTTTTGATTTACACAAGAAGTCAATATAATTAGCTCCTTGGGAAATATAAAAAGTCATGTCCAAAGGAATATTAAGTAAATATTCAGTAAAAACAGGTGCTACCATTATACTTATTTACATTAGGGTGTTTATATTAATCCTGATTTGACCAGTAGTCAATTCAAATGATGTTTTTGTGACTAAACATTTCATTTAATTATAAAGTTTGCTTATCATTTTCAATAATACCCCAAATGCAATTATATTCTTAGTTATTTTAAGTAGAAATAGCCACTGCATAGCTACTGCAAATGAAATTTCAAGTTAACACCACTTGACTGAGACCTCAGTGGCAAGGCACATGGCCTAAATCTGGATTCTAATCCACTAAAGGAGAGAAAAGCAAGAAAAAAAAAAAAAAATCCAGAAAGGAAGAACTAATATATTAAAGTATGTACCCTACTCTAAAGTCTGTTTCAAGCTCTCAGCAGAATTTTAACAGCTGGAAAACCCTGATCCTAGTCCTTATTCAAATTCTTTGTTACTGCTCACAGAAACTTCCATAATCTGGCCCTTGCCTTCTCCATTTGTTATTACTACGTTTCTTCACATTCTATTCCTGTTATAGAGGGAATTTTTTATTTCCTCAATAACACTATGTTCCTTCTAGCTTCTGGGCCGTCTCACATGCTGTTCCTCCTACCTAGACAATTCCCTAAAACCTTCTTGGTTAATTCTATTCAGGGAAGCATTTCCTGTCTCATAGATGAGATTAAACCCAACTGCTGAATGTTCTCATAACCCCCTCATATATCTTAGAACTCATCGCATTCTACGATTACTTCTTGTTTAACTGAATCTTCCTCACTAGTCTACACTATCCATGAGTAGAGAAAGTATGTTTTATAATATTTATAACTGCAGTAACTGCAATACATAGGTCCTTAAACACACAAAGCCCTTAATAAATATTTCCTGATGGAAGAAGAGGAAGAAAAGGAGGCAGGGCAGGTGGGAAGAAGAAAGGAAAAGGAAAAGAAGAAGAAACAGGAAAAAAGGGAAGAAAAGGAAGGATGGACCAAAGGACTGCAGAAGAAAAATCTACTCTCATATCCCTTAGCACTCCTTGCAGAACTTAGGATCATGTAAAGAATTCCAAGCTAAAGACTGTGATTCTTGGGTGTGATACCATTTTTTCTCTATCTTCTCACTAATCATGATTTTGGACACAGCTGATCATGGTCCCAGGACCGCTGGCTCTGAAAGATGTGAATACAGCATTTTGTGACACACAACAGACCTCTAATCCCAAGACACCTACAATATATTTTCTTTACTACTTCTGGCCTCCAAATTAAATTCAATCTTGACTCAGTAGATAAGTGAAATTCCCTTTCACAAATTAAAAACTCTGATTAACATCGTGGGCAATAATTTACTATGTGCCAGTCATTGATCTTGTATCATAACACACAATATCTTAGTCAATCCTCACAACAATCCAGGAGAGACCGTCCACACATTTTTTAAAAAGCTAGGAAAGAAGAACTGGGGTTAGAACCCAGGTGTAGCTTCAGTGGCCTGCTCTTGATCACCAATGCCTCTATGGTCTATCTTACAGCAATATAACAGAAAGAAAAATTTGGATTCCAGACTACTACCTAATGATAAATAAATGTTTAGATGTGGACTATTCATCATAATCTTAGTAACCTGACACCTTGGGACCCACAAGGAAAAACAACACTGGCATTTCACAAAGGCAATCAGAACAATATCTGCTGTTGCGAGGCTGCAAGAGAACAGCCAGCAGGATAAATGTCCATCTTAAGCTGTTACACTGTCTCTACTTCCATGAGAACAAGAAATATCTATGCTTTTTTCCTATTCTAAGACAACTCTCAATTTACCACTTCCCTGAGTGATTCAATTCAAGTTTTGTGGGCTTATCGTATTTAAAAGTTAGGTCCACTCATCTTTAACCACTTCGGTACCAGCATCCACTATAGTCGACAGCCACAGATGGACGTGCCCAGCGTTGACTATAGTCGACAGCCACAGATGAACGCGAGTGTCTTTAGCCAACAGCCATGACATGAAGGCGCACAGCCAAGCATCGACTTTAGTCGACAGCCAAAAGCTTTTGCTTTTATCTCTGCAGTTGCAGTATGTACATTCAGCTAATAAGTTACTACGAATCTGTGACCTTTTAACCAGTCCTTAGTAGGAGTTATTATAGTTATTTTCCTAAAGCTGCCTGTAAAGTAAAACAAGCTTTCAGTGCTTTAAAGCTTTCCTCGTCACACAGGAGCAAAATGGATTCGCTATCAATGCACAGCACAAACTATTGTGCGGACTATGAGTGTCGGCTGTGGGCAAGGTTTCGCGGCCGGTGAGTGCGGTACCGAAGTGGTTAAATTGCACAGTTATGTCATTTAGGTAAAACTACAGAAACACAATTTTGTAAACCTTATTTCTTCATGATTCAAAATAAATTTTAAAAAATTTGACATTTATGCAATAACTTTGGACACTGCATATCTGATGTATTAAGGAATTCAACCTTTTTAAAAAAAATTATAACTGCATTATGGTTATATTTAAAATGAGTGTCATCTTTTAGAGTTACATATGAAATATTTATGAAATATATGATATTATGCCTAGGATTTGCTTCAGAATAATAAAAGAGGGGAAAAAAAGTGAGTGAAGGTAGGGATGAAACAGAATTGACCACGAGATGATTGCTGACAAAACGGGGTAATGGGTAATCGTACTGTTTAGTCTACATTTGTGTGTTTCCAAAAGAACAAAACACAACCACCATCCCCACTTTAAAAAAAGCTGAATAGAAGCTAAATTTATGTAGGCTTTCCATATTGGTGTTAACAGTGGTCTTTATTACTTTAAATTGATAGTATTTATAAGCCTAAATGAGTTAATGAAAAAAAAAATTGGTCAAGTATCCATGCAATTTATCACTAAATATAAACTCTGGGTGATGGATTACATTTAAAATTTTTTCCAGATGTTTGACATAGGACTGAGATGCTTTAGATAACAATACATAATCACAGATATAATTCCACTCTTTCATTTTTTTGTAGGCTAGATCATTCAAAACATAAAATTTTGTGTTTATGTTAAGTATTCTAAGTCAATAAAAGCACTCTTATTTTGAAACATTTATTCAGATCATCTGATCTAAAGATGGCAAGTAATATTTTAATAAAAGAGGGGATCAAACCACCTATTTACATACAAAAACACCCTCTATAGTTTATAAGTTATAATAAATAAATAACAAATTTTAGAAACAAGTCTTGAATACTGATTAGGGACAGTATTAAACAACACTAAACTGAATTTGCAACGATGAGACAATTTTTTGTACTGTGTTACATATTTTGGAGATTAATTTTAAAAAGGGAAGAGTCAAGATATTAAAAATACCATAGTTATAATTGTTCTAATACAAAAGCTTAAAAAAAGTTCTACCACAGAAAAATTCTTAAACATAAAAAAAATAAATAGAAGAAAATGGTGTTTTAAATTGAGAAGATGAATGGGACAAATTTAAGAACAAATTTAATAAATCAGAAAGCAGTTAAGGCTTGTAACAAACAAAAAACAAAACACCCCCTTCAAGAAACTCCCAAAACAAAAAATCTAAATTAACAACCAAAAAAAACCCAATACCAAAAAGGTACTCTAGCCAAGCCAAAGGCATTTTCCATTTTGCTTTTCCATAAATAAGAAGTTTTAAAAAATTATTTTAACCAGTGAGTCATATAGAATGGAAATAGCTGAACATTCAGGTCACATGCAAGCTCTGGAAACTTACTTCAGTTTTTCCTCTTCACTCAATGTCTTCCACAGTTCTTCAATTTGTACTGCTGCATCCTCTAAACTGGTCTTAGGATTTTCTGTGAGAAATTTAGCACGATAATCTTGAACAAAAAGGGTACTTGCTGACATGGGTTTCTTGATTATTTTATTGCTAATTAAATCATAAGCTGTAAGTTGTCCAGATTTGTTATCTATTACATTTGATTTTTTGTTACAGAGACCTTCACCGAGATTCTTTTGTTCAGGGCTTGGATGATTATTATTACTTACTTTACATGTTAAACTTTTTTGAGGCCCTAAAATTTTCACAGGTTCAATATTCTCTCCCATTGAATTTTTAAGTACATTTCCCTTGCTCCAATCATCGGCACAGATTTCCAAAGACTTTTCAAGAACTCCTTCTTCCTCATTTTCCCTGCTTTCATCTATATGGTCTTTATTGCCATTTTCTGATGGAGTTTGCTTAACAGAACCTACGGCACAAGTTTCACTATGTTCTTTTTGGGTGTTCTCCCATGATAAATCACTTGCTGAAATTTCTCGAGATGTATTTCTAGTATTCTTATCAATGCTAGAATTTTCACTACTAAAATGACCATCACAATGGTCACTGACACTTATCTGGTCATTTAAATAATCATCAGTGTTTTTTCCAGATTCATCATTATGCACATCATTTTGGAAAGGAATGGTTGAAGTATCAACATTTGGATAATTATTTCCAGATGATTCCATTTTATTAAAAAGCACATCTGTTTCTGCTGTTTCACTACAAACAATGTCAGCTGAGGAAACATCTGTTTTATTATTTTCACAAGAATTTGTACTAGGTAGTGGTCCATAACAAGTTGTCATCAGGTTTTCAAGAACAATTAAAACAGATTCCTAAAAATACAAATTAACAAATGTTAGGGGAAATTATGAAAATAATAGGCAAGATTTAAAATAATAATAAAGAAAAATATAAAGCAAATCTTTTTTATATGAAAACAGGAATGCATGTTTATAAATAACATAAGTTAATATATAAAAATTATCTGAAAATGATTACCTTATTCTGTAATAATACTTGACTTTTATCTGGTGTTAAATTTATATCCACATCAGCTGTAGGAACATCAATTTTCAGAAAGAAAATGGGATACAAACGAGTAGATTCCTTTAGGCACTTCAGACTGTAATAATGTCGGATTAACTAGAATTAAATGTCATAAATAAAAGACAAAAATAATATATGTAAATATAGTATTGTCAACTTTAAAAGACCACCAAAAAGCAGATTCAACTGAGCAACTGAGTAGATGTAACTGCTTATTAGGAAAGGCAATATCTAAGCAGTGATACTCATTTGGAGGTCCTGACCCTAAATGAAGCACAAGCATTCATAAGTAGTACAAATATCCAATACAGCTGGCTTCATGATTAAAAATCATAGTGTCACTGAAGTTCTAAAGGCCTGAGGTTCAATTCAAAACTCTTCCTTGCTACGTGGCCTAAGAATTGTTTCCTCACTATAAATGGGGATAGTAATGCTTCAAAGAATTGTTGTGAAGAGTAAATGAGACATCATATGTAAAATACCTAGCGCAATGCTTAACAAATGATAATGTATCCCTTTTCTTTTTCTTATTTTAGAGCAAATTCTTCGAAATAGTCTTTTTTACAATTTGACAAATAAAGCTAGTTTTAAATTTCTGATCAAAGTGATACTTTTTTCTAAAAGAGATTACCTTTAATATGTCTTTTTGATGTACTGGTCGACTGTTTATAAAGATGAAACTCCTTTCTGGGGTTGAAAGACTTGTGAAAGAGTGGTCTGCATCATGCTTTGGAAGAAATCCACTTAGATAAATCTATAATTATAGTAAATAGTTATAGTATATGACAAAGTGGTTCCATGGGTCTGGCTATATACAACATATTAAAAAATTAAAAAACAGATTTTCATCTTAGGGTATAAAGAGCCATATACTTTCTGATAACCATGTTGAAAGCATTAACTTTATTTATTTATTTATTTATTTATTTATTTATTTATAGACAGAGTCTTGCTCTATCACCCGGCCTAGAGTGCAGTGGCATCATTATAGCTTGCTGAAACCTCAAACTCCTGGGCTCAAGCGATCCTCCTGAGTAGCTGGGACTATAGGTGTGTGCCACCATGCTCGGCTAATTTTTCTATTTTTTTTTTCGGTAGAGATGGGGTCTCGCCAGGTTGCTCAGGCTGGTCTCAAACTCATGGCCTCAAGCGATTTCCCTGCCTTAGCCTCCCAAAGTGCTAGGATTACAGGCCTGAGCCATCATGTCCAGCTTCAGCATTAACTTTAAATAAAATATTAAAGCATGTTAAAGTGGTGTTCTCTGCCTCTAACTCTCTTTTTGCAACTCTAAGGAAAAACAGGCATTTATAAAATCTTCATGAATGGTTATACTTTCATATATATGATTGTCATGGGACATACTCTGCTCAACCATATCTTCTTTTGTATTTAAAATTTCCTTCCTCACATTGTTACTTTTTTCTGGCTGTCCTTTTCTCCTTAGCCATCTTTTTGTATAAAGACTGTTTCTATCTTTATTTTGAGTGTGCTATAAAGCCAATCTTACTGGGTTTTCATTTCTGAGTTTAAAAAAATATATATTTTACTCTTTGAATTAACTTCCTCAGGACTAACTACTGATTGCACTGCTGCACTTTATTTTCATTTTTTTAAAAAACTGATTATTTATATGCTATCTTTCTCTATTTTACAAATGGATGAACAGAAGGAAGAAAATGAAGAATGACATTAGAAAAGAAGACCAGAGAGAAGAAAGAAATTGAAGGGATAGAAGGCAGGGAACATGCTCCTAGTTTTACCATTAACTAATTAACACAGCTAAAGAAAATACAGAAAAGTGTTAAGAATAGGACAGAGCTAGACTGACAAGGGTTGAACCCCAGTTCCACTACTAGCTATATGATTTTGGTTATTAAAATATAGGCTTAAAATCTCTTATCAGAAGCAACTGAAACAAGATGTGTTATTAATCTTTCAAGAAACACTAACACTAAAATTTTAGCTTAGGTTTAAGAAAAGCAAGCAAGTTAGTGGGGGTACTATTTTTAGTTAAGCAGAAACCATGAGGCTCCTTATCAACATAGCCTGTAGACTGTTACCTATGTCTATGGCTATCCCTGCCCTTGGAAATAAGTGTTTAAGGAGATGCACTACCAATTTTAGAACACTAAGTGCATTACTGTCACAGTGCCAAATTGTGTCAATTTGAAAAAATAAATTAATAAATCTGGATAATGCATTACAAAATACTACTTAATTAACTGCAAAACTTCACAGCATTTATAAATGGTTATATTATTTACCAGGTAACATGAGACCATTTTTTTAAAGCACCTGCTGGCCATCAGGCAGAGCCTATTTAGCCTCTGAAAGACTTACTGGCTTTGTGGATTAAAAAAAAGTCTACCCTGAACAGGACAAGAATAAAGAATAAAATGAAGAAGAAATTATATAATACTGCTAGTGTTCCTTTTACACCGTCTTGGTTGGCCATTGAATAATTACTATTACTTTCAGATACTGAACTTTAAAAATGATTTAGGATAATCTTAAAAACTAACAAACTAAGTTATATAGAAAAGTAAAATAAAACAGCGAAATCTTATAAAAATCAAACTAACTCATGGAAAAAGAACATAAGGCACCAAATAAGTGTGACAAAATTAAAAATTAGATAGACTTTATAAGATTCTGTACACCAGTATTCCTCAATCTAAAAAGCAAAATAAAAATCAAAGGCAAAATACAAATATTTCTCCCCTGAATGCTTCTCAACTATGGGCCTTCCTCTCTTCTTCCTTTCATCTACAACTCTTTATAAGCAGGCTTCTACCTCAAAGGCCAACTTGAAAGGATACTACTCAGTCCTCTAATTTGACTCTCTGCAGCCCCTGACACCAATGACAACTCTCTCCTTTGGGAGGCAGTCCACTGCATGAATCTGTTTCAATCTTCTCTTTTGGTCTTTCTGCTTCTCCTACGACACTTTCTCTTTAGTCTAGCTTGCTGGTTCCCCCCTTCTCCTTAGCCCCTATAAATGATGACAGTCCCCTGAATACTACCATCAGGCCTTTTTTACTTTCTAATTACTCTCCCTGAGTAATTGTATTCCTATCTATAGTTTCAACAACTACCCATATGCTAATGATGTTAAGATATAGATATATATTAATAGCTTCTATTTCTTTCACCCCCAAATGCTTACTATCTTCAACTGGCTGTCATAAAAATATTCTCAATCTCACTATATTCAAACTTTGATAAAATAAGTAGGAGCCCACTTTCTACCTCGCTGTCTGTCCAATGGGCTCCTCCTGTTATTCTTTTGCCATGATAAAGAGCCCTGCCATCTACCCAGTCTGTCAAACCATCTCTTCTTCTCTACCCTGATTATACTGATGTAATCTTGACTGGTCTCTTAACACTAATTTTCTCTTCTTTCAGTAAACCTCCATAACATCACAAAGTTACATTTCTAAAGTAATAATTTAAGTACGTCTGGTCAGGATAATGGAACAACAAGCTCATGTGGAAATTCCCTTCTCCTCCATCCCAACTGAAATACATAGCAGTGACAGATAAAATCAATTTTTTAAAAATTTCAAAAGACCTAACCACATAAAAGTAAGACAAACAAAGATGTTGTGATTGCAAAACATGTAACAGGGAGTGATGGCTAAAGTCAAAAGCCCTATGTGCTCTAGGATCAGAAACAAGATGCGTCAGCTGGAAATTAAATTCTGGTATGGAAATAAGGACAGAAAACAACCCATACGAGGTAGGGGATTGAAATCAGTCTTTCCATTTAAAATAGGAGGTTCATATAGCACCTCCCCTCCAAAAAAGATATTTAAAAATATTGTGACCAGTGTCCGGAGATGCCTGCCAGGGTCACAAGAAAGTACAGAGACAACTCCAAAACCAAGAATAAGGCTAAGCCAAGCTGGCTAGGAAAAGGGGTCTGTAAAATCTTGGCAGGACGAGAGGCACCTGGTTTTGAATTGAGTTTGCGGAGGCGGGTATCTGCCAAATTACGGGAATGGAGGGGAAGGTGAGGAGAGGGAAAAGAAAGCAACAAAAACAATAAACCTGCATTCAAGATGATTTTGCAAATTAAAATTTCAAAGCATATAAAATTACAGAGGATGAGAGAATTTTGTCTCAGGAAAATAGAAATGATAGCACAATATGAAAAAAACTTTGAAATTAGTATGTATAACATGCTTTTAAAAAAATAAATAGCATCTATTAAAAAAAACAGAAGGAAAATAGAATTGGCAACTTTAAATAAAGTTTAGAAGAGAAGAATATGAAAATAAACAAATTCTGAATTCTGGAAACAAAATATATAGTTTTGGGAATAAAAATCAGCCAATACTGAGGAATTCACTCAGAACTTAGCATGAAATAATGCAGAAATAAAAATACCCAAGAGAAGACAGACGTCAAGAACAATAACTTGAGGTGCTTCATCAAGCCAACAAAGCCACACTGGGAAATGCCTAACAAAAGTCACCAGAGCAATTGAGACCACCACCCATATTAGGATATTGTTCCCATGCAGGGTCCCTGTAGATTAAAAAAAGAACCCTCACATTATAGGAAGACATATATAAAGATTCTCTACACCCAACGTTCCTAATGGCCAATGGATCTGTCACCCCAGTCCAGTGAAGGGGGCCTTGGTGGCCAAGTTGCACAACTTAAAGGTATGTAATGAGGGTGGAAGTGAGGTTAGTGGGGACAACCACTAGCAGTTAGAAAAAAACTTAAGATTGCTTTTGGCCAGGAATGAGAAGGGGCTCAAAGAAACTCAGATATAGGACAAGTCTTCAGTCTTACAAGCACAGAAAGCATGGAATGGTGATGGGTAGCTGGTGGCAACATAAATACAACACACGTGTAGACACACAGTGCAAGAACAGAAGAGGGATTTGGTTAGATGATCATTTTCAATCATTAACTGAGTTCAAGCTCTCATCTAAGACTAATAAATTGATAATAATTAAGAACTCAATATTGCAAAGAGAATGCAGCAGGGGAACCAGTAGCAGAAGAGATTTCAACAAACAATGAAAAAAGAGAAGAGTAGAACAGAGAAGCCAACTGCCTAGCAAAACTCCAGAGAGCTTTTGGGCTTAAAGTCAACAGATAAACAACAACAAAGAAAAGGACTTTTCTAGAGCTGTGAGTCTTTCAAGGTACAATTTTCAGCATCAGGTATATGTCTGTCAGAAATAAATATTAAACTATGCCTCTATCTTAGAAGTTGTGGAATATGATGACAATAGCTTAAAATGGCACGATGACATCTTGAAATATGCTTGCTTGTATCTTGTAGGTTCTTTTATAAAAATAAAGTTGATGGTTGAAAAAATTCTTTGGCCAGGCAAAGCGTAATCCTAACACTCTGGGAAGTAAAGGAGGGAGGATCGCTTGAGCTCAGGAATTTAAGACCCCGTCTCTACAAAAAAATAGAAAAATTAGCTTGGCGTGGTGGTACGCCCCCGTAGTACCAGCTACTCAGGAGGCTGAGGTAGGAGGATCACTTGAGCCCAGGAGTCTGAGGTTGCAGTGAGTATGATGATATCACTGTACTCTAGCCAGGGCGTCAGAGAAAGACTCTGTCTCAAAAAAAAAAAAAAAAAAACCCAAAATTATCAAAGTGATAATGGCCAGAAGTACATAACAGGGCTAAGAAAGAAACAAGTCTTCAGATTCAAAAGGTACACATCAAGTGCTCAGCATGATAAACAAATCAATGATAACAGACACACACCTAGACACATCCTTGTAAAATTTAACAACACAAATGAAGGAAAGATCCTGAAGAACTTTCAGACAGAAAAAAACGTATCAGAGAAAGAAAGAATTGGAATGCATTAATCTTCCCACCAGCAAAAATGGATCATCAAAAATACTCAATAGTCTTCAAAGTTCTAAAGAAAAATTGTCTTCAGTCTATAAGTCTACATCTACCAGACTATCAACAAGACAAACAACAAAATGAAGTCATTCTCAGATGTGAAAATTTATGTCTCATGTCTCAGAAAAATGAGTGCGAATTCCAAGAAAGAGGAAGGCATGGAATATAAGAAATAATGGAAACAAACAGTATTCCTATGAAAGAAATCCCTGAGTGAGAGTTGTGTAGAAGGTCTAATATGCAATCAAATAAGTGGGTTCTAAGAACAAAGACTTCAAAAAGATGGAACTGTCAACCTAAGAAAGCTGATCCAAAAAAAAAGAATGGAATAGACTACCAGCATAGCTAGAATGACTAAAAAAGTTGGATTTTATTGCTGATAATAATGAAGAAAATGTCTTCACCTAAAAACAAAAGGACGGGGGAAAAAAACTTTTGGAAACCCCAGAAAAAGGAAAAAAACCCCAAAACCCTACACAAAATAGTTCATGTATAAAGCAAAGAAAAACATGATAAATTTTGAGTTATTGAAGGGAATACAAGAAAGGAGATTCTATTTAATCAGGACACTAGGCATAGAGACATCACACTGGATCCTTAGGAAATGAAATCCTGAAATACTGAGCTGTGCAATAAAGATTACTTATAGTCATAATAACGTACACTCCATACAAGTTCTCCACTTTCAGAGTCAATCTTCAGACAAAAGATGTGAGACTTTAAAAATGGTTACATAAGAAAATATATTAAGCTTGATAATATAAAAGTACTGTTGACAAGACTGAAAGAGGAAAAAGCAAGTGAGAGGAAGAGGGGGAGTGTTAACCTCATCCAGTATTATAGGAAGTCAAAAAGCACTATGTAGAGCTGATAGAGCAAGAAAAGATAGTAGGGGTATATATTTAGGATGGGGAAGGGGAAAAAGGGATAAGCAAGCTCAACTCTTTTTCTTTCATTCACAGTAGAAAGTAAATACATAAGATTCTAAATTGAAAAATATATTTAAAAAAATCAATGTAAGCAACGTACAGAAAAGATAAAAAAGGGAAGCAGGGCTGCAGAGGGAGGTTTAACATAAGCTCTGTATTTTCTTATCTTATATACATATTTGATAAAAATTTTAGAAAAACCGCTTACCACCCCAACCCACCCAAAGGAGAAATATTTTAACAGCTTCATTAGCAAATCAGAATTATTAAAGAACATTTTTGTGGTATACCTGAGATTCTTCAGAGTGGTACTGAAAGGATTCCATATTGCCCATAACAGCAGTCCCCAGAACGGACATGAGAGCCATCTTGTGATCCGATACTCTAGTTTTCTGCCAAATAACTGCCTAGGGTCAAAATGACACAGCTTTTAACATAATTTACATTTACTAAACTGAAAAACTCACAGTATTTTACTTCTATATTTAGCATTCATTCTCAGCTTACATTTTCAGTATCATTTAGAAGAGTTTCACAGGCTATAAAGTCTGACAGAATAAACTCTGCTCCTAAATTTTAGAAGCTGTATAGGTTGCAGTGTACAATGTACTTAATGTCTCTTTACCTTAATTTTCTCCTCTTTACAAGATGACCATTTCTTTCTTAGAGTTGATGGAGGATGAAATTACATGATGTAAACAAGCACATAGGCCAGTGCCTGGCATAAAACAATTTCATTAAATATTAATTCTCTTCCCTCTAAATTCTAACCTTCAGAATACATACTTCTGTGTATGTTTAAAATTAAATTGTTACTCCAAGTAAGGTATTACTATTTTATTGAGGATGAACAGCTAGGCTATAGGATTTTTGTAAACAAACAGGTATAAAAATTTAAGAAAAAGCATGCTCTTTAAAATTACCTTTTAATTATCTTTTATATAGAGAGAACTCACAAAACAACAACTAAATCTCATAAACATAAAAGCTGAATAACAAGCTTAGATTTTTTTTTTCACTGCATATATGTAGTATGCTAGATTAAGAGACTCATGGTCCAGAAAGACTGGACCAAAGTTTGGCTGTGAAGTACATAATCAGGTTTAGTATACTGTAATTTTTTCAGTTAACAGGGTTCAATTATAGTCAAATCCCTTGAGAAATCATCAGTACAAATACAATTCATTCATTCAACAAATATTCACTCTGTACCTCCTGAGTCCTAAGGAAAATGTGCAAGTGGCTGAGGAGAAAACATTAATATCAACAACAGTCAAAGTGCAGGCAAAGGAAGCAAGAGGAACTAAAAAGGATGGCCACAGAGGTGAGAAGAGCAGCAGGAGTGTGTGGTACACAGAACAAGAAAGTTTTTAAAGAAAGAAGCAATCATGTGTGTCCAATGTCAAGCAAGAGCAAGGTAAGAACAAAGAGATGGGTACTGGATTTGGCAATCAGGAGGGTGAGAGCACTTCCAGCAGTAAATGGAGCCACATTTCAGTAATCTGGATAGTGACTATGGAGAGGATATTTAAAAAAGTGAACCTAGACAGCTCTTTCAGAAAGTCTGGCTGTGAAGTGCAAGCAGACAGGGAAAAATTGGACGCAGGAATACAACATACTTGACCAGGAAGTAGGAAGGGGTACACTAGCAAGGAGGTTTACAGACCCAGTGGGCTGGGAAAGTCCCTCTTTGTTTAGCATTGTAGAAAGGTGGTCTTTTGTCAAAAGTGAAAAGACAGTGATGTAAATATTTAAGGATTGTGGAGAAGATTTAAAATAGCCGTCCCTTGTTGGATATTGGAAAAAAAAAAAAAATAGAAGAACTGGCAGGGAGCACCCAGTTGAGGTGGTCTTTCATTGTCTATATTGTTCAGAAAAGTCCAAAAAGACCATACTTGCATCAAAAAAGGGAGTTCTCAGTGAACCAAGCTGATAAAAATGAGCAATAAAATTCTGCTTCCCATTCTACATGTGTGAAGTTGCTTTTGGCTATTTTGAGAAGCAATAAAGTTGGTGTACTCTTGGAAGATTCTATAGTTGTCTCTGTAAAGTCTAAAAAAGGCAGAAGTCTTTTAGAAAGAGTGACAAAGGAGACTGGACCCAAGGATTCTGGCCAAAGGAATTCTTTAACAATAACCAGGAACTAAATGGGAGAAGTACTAATCGTATTATGTATAATAAAATGAAAGGTGAAGTAAATAGACTGATGTTCCCTAATTGGCACACTGGGAACTGCCGATGTGTTCTCCTGCACAAGGCAGCAATAATTATTGACTCTGCTTGCTGATCTGTGTCATCCGCAAACCACATTGTTTTTAGAATTACAAAAAGGAACGTATTTGGGAAAACAGAGATAGTATAACTACTGCTTAATAAATATTTAGTGTAACAGACCTTTTACCTATTCCCAGAGTTTAATTGATAATGGTCAGATAGGAGCTACAAATTTATGAAGAACTGACTACTTGTTAGGCACTACTGTTTATTTTCACAACCATTTCAGGTAGGTATTATTATCTCATTTTACAAATTAGGAAACTGAAGCTCAAGGAAATTGATTCGCCCAAAGAAACACAGATAGGATATGGAACTAAAATTTATATACCATCTTTCCGGCTTTAAACCTCTCACTCTTTTTATTTTGCCAACATTTCTCTCCTCTAGAGTCAAAACCAGCAATAATTTAGAACAAATTCCAGACCCTAATTGGGAACTCTAAAAAATAAAGGGTATGACTGACAAATGCATTTTTCACATATGATTATCCTCCATGGCCACGTGACATGCTATGTCGTTTCCAATTACCTTGAGGGTATCAGAGAATTCAGAAAACAAATTTTTTAACCTATTCAAAAAAATAATTTGCCTTTACAAGAAGGGCAAGGAGTAAAATTGGATCCTTAAATCCAAGAAACTACACCAGAATAGTAAAGTCCTAAAAGATTGAGAGCTACTATCCTAACATCTAAAAGTAAGAATAATTTTGAGAATGTAATTTTTGGTAACAACCTTATGCAGATCCTTATACCTAAGGATTTCTAAATTCCCAATAATCTGTATTAATATTCATATAGTCACAAAATATACAGCACAATGGCAGAACTAAAAAAAAATTCAAGTATTCTTTCAACCTAAATTTCAACTTTTTGCTCTCTATTGCTTTGAAAGTGACCTGTATTAGAAAAAGGACATAGAATATATTAAACTAAGTTTAGTGGCTTGAGGCAGGGTGTAGTGGCTCATGCCTGTAATCCCAGTGCTTTGGGAGGCCTAGGCAGGAGGATTGTTTAAGGCCAGGAGTTCAAGACCAGCATGGGAAACACAGCAAGACTCAGTTTCTAAAAAAATTTAAATTAAAAACAAACAGGCCGGGCACGGTGACTCACGCCTGTAATCCTAGCACTCTGGGAGGCTGAGGTGGGTGGATCGCTCGAGGTCAGGAGTTCGAAACCAGAGAGAGACTCCATCTCTACTAAAAATAGAAAGAAATTAATCGGCCAACTAAAAAATATATAGAAAAATTAGCCGGGCATGGTGGCGCATGCCTGTAGTCCCAGCTACTCGGGAGGCTGAGGCAGAAGGATCACTCAAGCCCAGGAGTTTGAGGTTGCTGTGAGCTAGGCTGACGCCACGGCACTCTAGCCTAGGGAACAGAGTGAGACTCTGTCTCAAAAAAAAAAAAAAAGTTAAGAAAAAATACAGCATGTATTGGCCAGGAGTCCCAACAGGTGGCACCGGTGGCAGGACCGGTGCCAGGTTACAAAGGCCTGGTCGGGACAGGGGATCAGTAGGCAAGAGCTCAGCAGGGGAGGGCGGAGTGGTGACTGGAACCTCACGAGGAGGAAGGCAGTATGTCTTTGGCCATGGGATGCAGCCAACCTGGGTGCATCTGTTTGCTGGGGACACCGTAAAGAAGTTGGGTGGCTTCAGCAACAGAACTTGGCCAACCCACACTTCTGGAGACTGATTGTGGGCAGGGCT
>CAUYPO010075503.1:0-10135 GCA_963574435.1 Cheirogaleus major
CCTGTAGTCCCAGCTACTTGGGAGGCTGAGGCAGAAGGATCGCCTGAGCCCAGGAGTTTGAGGTTGCTGTGAGCTAGGCTGACGCCACGGCACTCTAGCCGGGGCAACAGAGTGAGACTCTTGTCTCAAAAAAAAAAAAAAGAAAAAGATGCACCTAGAACATTTAGTTACACCGAAAAAGGAAGGAGATGCTAAAAAAAAAAAGTCACAAAGATGCAGGTGCCCATTTGGAGGGGCTCCCTATGGACAAATCTGGAGTAATCTGAAGACCTAAATAATTAAGTATATTAATAAATCATAAATCATTGAAAAAATAGGAATTCATGTGTCTATATACTGATAATAAATAGGTAAATAAGGGATCTGGGGCCATAGGTATACACCACCATTCCTGGCTATCACTGACATTATTTCTTATCAAAGTCCTTGAAGCATATTATTAGTTTTAAAGAGAAATCCCACTGCTTTTTTTAAGTCTAACTACAGGTTAACCATACTATGCCTGGTCCATCTTAGCTTTGTTTTCTTCTAAGACCCAGGGTGATATGTTTGTGTCATGTATTCAGTGGGCAATCAGTAAGCATTGGTTGATTTTGATTTAATATTCTTTCTTTTTTTATTTCAGCATATTATGGGGGTACAAATATTACGGTTACGTATATTGCCCATGCCCCCCCCCTTTTTTTAAAACAGAGTCTCACTCTGTTGCCTGGGCTAGAGTGCCCTGGCAACAGAGCCTAACTCACAGCAACCTCAAATTCCCACGCTGAAGCGATCTTCCTGCCTCAGCCTCTCAAGTAGGTAGGACTCTAGGGGGGAGCCAACACCCCTGGCTAATTTTTTCTATTTTCAGTGGGGGTTTCGCTCTTGCTCAGGCTGATCTTGAACTCCTGAGCTCAAGCAATCCTCCCACCACAGCCTCCCAGAGTGCTAGGATTATAGATATAAGCCACTGTGCCCAGCCTGATTTGAAACTTTTGTAATTCCTTTAGGATCAGATTCACAGGACTTTACTACTTAACTTCAAAGTGTTTATTTTTGTTCCTTGATCAACTTCCAGTTCAGTTTGTTACTAATATTCACCTGAGATTTGTTCCCATTGTACTTACTACTAAAGGAACCCAAACGGTCCATTCCCTAATCGGCAGAGACTGCTGCTTTGATCTTCCTCAGTGTAAAGCTTCTTCAAGATTTCAGAACTGGCCAACACATATACACCAAAGCTTGACAACTCTCTGTGAACAAACAAAAGTGGCACATGGATCAGAAAATAATTCAAAGGGACAAAATAAAGAGAAGATATACAACATACTTAGCTCTACGACATCCTAGCTTTGTAATGCTGAGTAAATTATTTTACCTCTATAAACCTGTTTACTTCTCTGTAAAATGGGTATATACTACCTCCCAGAGTTGTGTGAGAATTAAATATCATAATCAAATATCCTAATACATATAAATAATATAGCATGGTGCATGGCCCATAGTAAGCCCTCTATAAATGCTATATATCTCTAATAAACAACTGTTGGCTTTCTCGGCCTAGCATTACTTCTCTCCTTAGCCCTCTTTCCTTTGAGGAACTGACCTTCCTACATTTCTTATGGTATTGGTGGGGCTGTCAATCACAATACCCCATCCTCCAGCCCCTAAAGAAGCTAAAGCAACCTGATCTCTTCTTCCAGAAATCTGGATCTTGAGTAAGACATGCAGGACAGAAGGCAGTTGGAGCACAGTCACTTACTAGTCAAAGAATTTGATCCAGGAGCTCTGGCTGCTCAGATCCCTAACCCCAGGTGGCCCAACTGTTTAGCTCTTCTCTAACTTCTCTTTCTAATAAAACTTTACTCTGAATGAGTTTCCGTTACTGGATCCTACCTATTACAACATAAATTTGTTTGTTAATTTACCCTTTCAACAAATACATAATAGGTATGTACAGTACAATGTACTGTATCTTCTTTGAAGGCAGAAATAAAATCATATTAATATTTCACAACAAATCAAGAAACATTCCTATTTATTTTACACATCCATAGCTTTTTATCTGTCTTTTTTGGCATTTCTCATACTCTACTTTGTGAGGATTACTTCTGAACATATATTTTTTCCCACTTCTAGACTAAATTAAAGCACAGAATACATCCAATACAAATTTGTATGCTTTTAAAGTGCCAAGCACAATTCAATAAACACGTACGTAGTGAACAAATAACTGTTAGTTCTACAAAAGGTTAATTCACCTTTAGTTTTCCCGAAGTGGCTTCTTTCACCCTGATATTTCTAGCTTGGGGAATAATTCATCACTAAGTGTATGCAACACTCAGGTAACATGGCTGTCAATGAACTTTTCTTTTTGGGGATGGGGTGGGTCTTCCTGTAGTCCCAGGAAAACGTGGTCTTTGAAGAAAAATGTGTCTAGGCAAGAGTGTATTATGTACCCACTAATAAAATAATGGCCAATATTTACTGAACTTTTTCCATATGCAAGGTACTGGCTGATTATTTCTTTGAAACCTCACAAACTTCTGAGACAAGCTGCCTTTTGAAAGAAAAGAAGCTCTGAAAGGTTGTGGTACTTGCACAATGTCTTACAGGTAATGAACAGCAGTGTCATTTCAAATACAGATGGTCAAGGAAAGGATGGGTAAAATACACTTTGATAAATACTCCACGTCAAAAAGCACAATATTACAATAAGCAGAATCTTCTTTTTTTTCCTGTCCTCCTTTCCTCTCATAAGAGACCAATTCTTCTGACACTAACATCCATGGAGCAGGGGCACTAGCTCCAAAGTAATATTTGCCGAATTCAAATTAGTTACTGGGTGGAAGAAGTAAGGTACTGTGAGCGGCAGATTCCGCGTGGTACAGGGGAAAGGCACAGGCTCTGAAGTTTGGGAGCCAGGGTTCACATCCTTACTTCGTTCTTATTAGCTGTATGATCCTGGGCAAGTCATTCTACCTGCGCTTCAGCTCCAAAATGCAGTTAAAAATACTGAGTTTGGAAGGCCTACCAGGAAATTCAATGGGCAAGGGCGGACAGGGGCACTACACACAGTGGCTGTTACCATGGGAATTACACGCTCCTTTGCAGAGACAGGAGTATCGAGGCTGGGACACTGCGGCGCCGCCCAGACGCGGGGCGGGGCCCGAGGGGTCAAGCCGGGCCCCGCGCCGCCCTCCCCCACAGCGTGGCGTGGCCGGGAGCCGCCGGCTCGCCCGCCGCCGGGGCCCGCAGCCCGCCCCTCTTCCCCCGCGGCACCTCGCGGTCCCCGCTTCCCCTTAGTCCCGCTAGAGGGGCTCTCACCCCGCCACCCGCTAGCCCTGCGCCGGCTCGCGCCTCACCTCGCCACGTCCCCCTCCTCCGCGCCCAGGAGCTGCCAGCAGCCCGCAACCCCAGGCTTACGTGCGCGCTCTCGGACGGCGCAATCGCGAGCACGCCGCGTGCCGCGCTCCCGCCGCCTCCGCCCCCTCCCCCGCCCCGCCCCTGGCTTAGCGGCCCCCGCTGGGTGCCGGCCGCCGCCCCCTCTACTCGTTCCCCGGCCGGCGCCGCGCGCCCGCCACAGTCCTTAGGCCTGAGGACTGGGAGGATCGGGCTGAGTCGCTTGCCTGACTTTTGAGTCCCACCCGTAATTACTTTTCCCGTGTGGCGCGTGGCCCATCGCCAGAGGCTTCCCCGTGCATCGTGAGGTTCGATCCCCTGCGGAGTGCGGTGAGGCCTACCGGGCCGGTTCTGTCAGGGTTTGTGATAACATTCCCACTACAGCAAAGGAAATTGCAGCAAAGGAAATTAAGGCTGAGGGACTGGGCCCAAAGACGGCGAGCCGTGGCCGCCTTTCCAGTCCAGGCCTCTCAGTGCTGCTCATGGATTAAACAGACTGACTCAATGGTTCAAAGGGTGAAGAGGGTACATTTCATTCAGATGCTTCTGGAACGTCGAAATTCTCTTCTTTGGAAAGAACCATCCACTTTGGGCTTCAGAGGCCCAAACTGAGGCGCAATGATGACAGGATGTGGTGGTCTACTCTGATGTCAATCTTGAGGGCTAGGTATGTCCCAACATCTCTTATTACTACTACTAATGATTATTATAATAGCTACCATTTGTTGAGTACTTATTGCATGCCAGACGTTGTACAAAGCAGGTTACACACGTGGTCTCATTTAAAACTCACGAGGTCGGCAGCTATTATTATCCCAATTTTCCAGGTGATGAAATTTAGGCACTGGCACATAAATAACTTGGGATCACTGCTAGGAAGTGTTGAGGAAGGAGATTCAAACCATGGTTTATCTTAACCATTATGCTGTTATATCTATCTAGATGTGTGTCTTTGATAAATTTGCCCAACCTTTTTTAGAATCCATTTACACTTTCTGCCTGTGTGGTCCCTTTGATCCTTTTTTGGTATACGAGTAATACAAATTCATTGTAAAAATAAATAAATTTGCATGTGTGAAAAATAATGTGAAAACTACCTCCCACCAGGTTAAATAAACAGTAACATTTTGGTATATACCCTTCCATTGTCCTATGCATCATGTCAATAAATATATGATAGGATATCTTTACATTTGATGTATCCTGAAAATCTATTCATTCATTTGACAAATATTTAATGAGCAGACTGTTCTCATTAATAGGTGCTGGGAATTCACAGTGAACAAAGCAAAGTCTCTGCCTCATGGAACTTATATTACAGTGGTGGGGATTGACTATAAACAATACACATATTACTAAATAATAGGTAATGTCCAGTAATATAAATTTTATGTAAAAATAAATCAGGATAAAGGGATAAGGGTGATGTGGGGATTCTAGTTAGGGTAGATAAAGAAGGGCTCTTAGTAGAGGAGGCACATAAAAAAAAATCTAATCATTTAATGAAAGAGGAAGCTATGTGAATTTCTAGAGGGAAACTATTCAAGAAGAGCAACAACAAGTGCAATGGCTCTCAGTCAGGGACTTGTTTGACATAGAAAAAAAGTAAGTGCTAGCTCACATCTGTAATCCTAGCACTCTGGGAGGCCAAGGCGGGAGAATTGCTTTAGATCAGGAGTTGGAGACCAGCCTGACCAGGAGCAAGACCCCCATTTCTAGTAAAAATAGAAAAATTAGTTGGGTGTTGTGGTGTGCCTGTAGTCCCAGCTACTCGGGATGCTGAGGCTGGAGGATCCCTTGAGCCCAGGAGTTTGAGGGTACAGTGAGCTGTGACGACACCACTGCACTCTACCCAGGGCGACAGAGTAAGGCTCTGTCTCAGGGAAAAAAAAAAGGAAATTGAATCTCACTCCCTACCCCCACCAAAAAAGAAAAGAAGTAAGGAGACCAGTGTGGCTGGAGCACATCAAATTAGAGAAATAAGACAGAAATCATAGCTTGTAGCCAGATCATGTGTTGTCTGGTAAGCCATGATTAGATTTTGGATTTTATTGGGATGGGATAGAATACTATGAAGAGTTTAGACCAAAGGAATAATAGGATTTGCTAATAAAAGTATCACTATGGCAGCTGTGTGGAGAATGGATGATAGAAACATTTAAAATTGCCCTTTAAAGCATAAATTGTCCTTTTACACAGCAATTCTTCAACAGATAATTTATTAACATGGGTGTTTCATCTACACCTTTACAGCCACTCTAAACCTCTCTGCAAAGTGGAGCTAGGGTCAATCACTCATATCGTCGTGTCTTTGTCACCTAAACTCAAATTTTTTGAGACTGGCTAGGGCATATACCCAGACCTGGATATTATGATTGTCAACGATGAATGTAAGTCATTAATGTACTACTATGGAAAAAACGGTCCCTCGTAATACTGGAATCTAACACATGGCCTTCTATTGATGTTAAGACCTCTATAGACCAATTTAGTTAATGTTCTTAAGAAAGATGTGGAGAAATTAAAATGCACAGTGCAAGGAAGGATAACACTAATTCAGGCAGTGCTAAGTTTTTGCCTTCAGTGATGTAGTGGATAGTAGCATCACTTACGAAATCAGCTGAAGGAAGAACAGATTTGGAGGAGAAATTAAAAGTTGTAGGTTGGATCTATATTTTGCATTCTGACTGGAAATGACAAATTTAAATCTAGAGTTCATTGGAGTAGTCAGTGCTAAAATCGTGTAACTGTGTTAGAATTGTTTCTTTGCCTGTGTGTTTTCTCTAAATGAGCTTGAAGACAGATACTGTCTTCTTTGTAACCTCACTGCTTAGAAGTGTATTCTCAACAAATATTTGTCAAATGAGCAAGTAAAGGCAAAGGTAAGAAGGAAGTCACTCAAGCAAAATGTATAAGGTAAAAAGAGAAGATGTGCACTCTACACTTTCACTGGAGGTCCAAGCACCTGAATGTGACTTATAAGTAGGGTGACCGTAGTTCAATCTGCTCAGGACAGTCCTGGTTTATACTTGTTGTCTCTATAATTATTCTTCTTATATTTTTTTAATCTGCTTTTTTTTCTTTTTTTTGTTTTCTTCTTTATTTTACAGAATAAACAGTAGCAGTAAAATCTATAATTATTAATATTGCCTTATTTCACTCTCAGAAGTGTCTGTTTGTATAATAAATTTATACGGTCACTCTCTGTAGAAAGCCCTAGCCTCTTCCTATTTGTTTATCATCACTGCCTCATCTTAGACTCCGTTCTCCAACCAGAAGTATCTTCATTTCTCTTGTGCATTCTTAACTCCAAGCTTCCTTTACCAAGATACTGCCTACCTCAACTTAGACATCGCTTCCTCAACAATGTCTTCTGACCCCCCCCAAAGACTGAGTTAAGTGGCCCTCTTCTTATGTGCTCCCAGTGTACCCTGTATTTAACTTGTGATGCAAAGATGACTAAGTGCCTTATTGTTTCCTCACTAACCATCTCTGTAAAGGAACCTGCAAAAATACCTTCTGTCCTTTTTAAGCCTGAAATTTACAGTAATAATATCCAAATCAGTCCATACTGGACTTATATTTTTGAAGATTGACCTTCAAGACAGACTAATAGCACATTCTTCAAGCCCTTTCATTCATAACTAACTGAAGAAGTTGACTTTTGAACTAGGAACCCAGCAAGGAAACTTGTATACTACCGTCAGGCTCTGTAACATGCCTGCCGTTGACTAAGACCAAAATATTCCAACAGCTCCCCCTCCATTAATAAGCTACTGTAGTTAGAATCAAAAAATAAAGTTTCTGAGCCTCCCTCCCTATGGAAATGATACTGTACCATGTCTACTTACTATATCCTGAGTGCTGAAAGACTTTATAAACTTTATCTCACCTAATCTATATTTTTCTTGCAGCTAAGATGGCTCTTTGTAGTTTGGTATGTAGATAGATAAAAAAAAAAGTCCAAAAGTCTAGCCATGCCTTCTAGGCTTCAACTTCCTCCCCTTTATACTCAGATATACCCAGTCAGTGTAAATTAGCCAGAGATTTAGGTCCTGGAGCAGACCACTTCCCCAACTACAGGAGCAAGGAATCATTCTGAGTGTTAACTCAGTAGAGAGAACTTCACCCCATAAAAGGCCTGCGCTTCAAGGGTTATAGCTTCTTGAGTTCATATATTAAGGCACTTGGAGAGAAGCCCTGGCTTCCATGCAGCCCAGATGAGGACTAGTTCCAGCCTCTCCAACCTGTGCTGCTGCCTCTTAGATTGAGGAGTATTGCCCTCTTCCTTCCCACACTGTCAAGGCACTCCTCCCCATCTTTCTCCCTTTTTGGCCACCCTAGTCAAAGGAGTTACGGAATCAATCCCTTTCTTGACAGAAGGTTCCTAGACTGCTTATATAACTTGATCTACCCTTACTATGACCAGTCTGCAGAGCAAGAGTTGAAGCACCTTTGGACTAATCTACTTAAAGAAATGCCCAGGGCACAGTGGTGTCCCAGCTACTCAAGAGGCTGAGGTGGGAGGATTGCCTGAGCCTTGGAGTTAGAATCCAGCCTGGGCAACATAGCAAGACCCTGTCTCTAAAAAACAAAAACATACAAAAGAAAGAAAAATAAAAAAGAGGAAAAAAACATACAAAAGAAATGAAAGGTCTACATATAGCCATTTCTCTACATAGTGGCTTGCCTGGTGTGTGTTTCTGCATAAATAAGAGGGCCCTTCGAGATCTCAAAGGTTAAGAAGAGGTGAAAAGAAAATTCTGCTAGAGGGCCCTGCTGCATCCCATTTTATGACAAGGAAAAAGAAGCTTCAGAGAGGTAAAACCACTTGCCCTAAGTCATTCACTTATTAGGTAGCACAGCTAGAATTAAAATCAGATCTGTTCACATAGCAAACAAAACAATCAACAAGGTGAGAAAACAACCAATGGAATGGGATAAAATATTTGTGAACCATACATCTGATAAGAGGTTAATATCCAAAATACATAAGGCACTCCAACTCAATAGGCAAGAAAATAACCCAATTAAAAAATGGGCAAGGGGTCTGAAAAGACATTTTTCAAAAGAAGACATACAAATGGCTAACTGGTATGTGAAAAAAATGTTCAACATCAGTAATCAGAGAAATGCAAATTAACACTACAATGAGCTATCACTTCACACCTGTTAGGATGATTATTATCCAAAAGATAAGAGCAAGCATTGGCAAGGATGTAGAGAAAAGGAAACCCTTGTACACTGTTGGTGGGAATGTAAATTAGTACAGCCATTATGGAAAACAGTATGGTAGTTCCTCACAAATTTAAAAGTAGAACTACTATTTGATCTAATAGTCCCACTTTTGGATATATAGGAAATTAGTATGTTGAGATATCTGCACTTACATGTTCATTGCAGCCTTATTCACAATAACCAAGACACAGAAACAACCTAAGTGTTTATCAGCGGATGAATAGGGAAAGAAAATATGGTGTGTGTGTGTATATATATATGTATATATATACACACAATGGAATACTATTCAGCTTTTAAAAAAAAAGGAAATCTTGTCCTTTGCAGCAACATGAATCAACATGGATGAACCTAGAAGACATTATGCTAAATGAGATAAATTAGGCACAGAAAGACAAATGTTGCATGATCTTACTTGTATGTATAATCTAAAAAAGTCGAACTCATAGAAGCAGAGAGTAGAATGATGATTACTGGGGGCTGAGGGAGCATGGATTGGGATGATGTTGGCCAAAGGGTACAAAATTTCAGTTAGGAGGATTAAATTCATGAGATCTATTATATAATATGGTGACTATAGTTAATGGATTGTATACATGAAAATTGCTAAGAGTAGATTTTAAATCTTCTCACCACAAAAAAAAAAGATAAATATGTGAAGTAATATGTTAATTAGCTTGATTTAGCCATTCCACAATGTATATGTATATGAAAATATCATGTTATAGTCCATAAATATATACAGTTTTCATTTGTCAATAAAATTTTTTAAATATGCCACAGGTAAATAAATAAAAGATGTTTTTTAGAATGCGTATTAAAAAAAACAAGAAACCAGATCTGTGCAAACATAACTAATAAACTACTTCTCACTATTTAAAACTCAAGAGTTTTCTGCTGGCTTTGGATTAATGAATAAGAAATGAAATAAAAACAAAGTAGTATTTTTAAAAATAATTAAAAAAAAAAGAGTTAATAGGTATCAGGATTTTCATAACACCATGGCCATTAAACTGAATTTTCATCAAGCCAGACTTTTGTTACCCATCTCTTCTGCCTCTTCCTCACCTCACTGACTTCTTTCCCATCTACACAGAGTGTAGGATATCTGTCTCATGAGTCACCAGGCTTTGGGTGGAATCCAAAAGGTTAGGTAGACTAGAAATATATTGTTGCTGAATAGCTCTGTTTATCAAATTTTAAAATGCCTACTAGGCAGCCTAGCTTCATACTTATCAGCCTAATGTACAGGGCCTCCACCTTTTGACTGTCAAAACAAGCTTCTAAAGTATTTTGCATCATTTGGTGACCGTCTATACTCTTTTGCAATCAAGTGCCTAATAAATGTTTGAAATATTTGTCAAGAATCTGGCATAGGCCGGGCGCGGTGGCTCACGCCTGTAATCCTAGCTCTCTGGGAGGCCGAGGCGGGCGGATCGCTCGAGCTCAGGAGTTCGAAACCAGCCTGAGCAAGAGTGAGACCCCGTCTCTACTATAAATAGAAAGCAATTAA
>CAUYPO010075505.1:0-26441 GCA_963574435.1 Cheirogaleus major
GGAACTTCACGGCTCATCCACTCCGTCACTTTCCTCCTTTTCCCAGCACTGCTGTCCCTCGAAGCTTCCCTGTAATTCTGTGGAGCTGATCCTGTGGGAGAACTACCCCCTCGAGTGATTCAGGTCGCCTTCTTCACCTCCCAGTCTTGCCAGTACCTTGATCTTAGACTTCTCAGCCTCTAGAACTTAGTAGTCTCCTTCCGAATATCCCTTCGGTGCCCTAGGGAGTGTGAGACCTGGGTGTGCAGGACCTGGTCTGCAGGTATGACCTCTGGGCCCCAGAGTTCAATCCCTGATCCCATCAGGGAGAGGAGTGCCAGTCCTAATTCCCCCATGGGGAGCCCCAGCTGGGTAGATGTCTCTCAGCCTCAGGGTCTGCCCCATTCTCCCAGAATCACCAGGCCAGCAGCACCTGGGAGGACTAGTCGGTAGGGAGCTCCCCGTCTGAGTACCCCTCAGTCAGCTGTAGGGCCCCAAAAGGGAAGATCCCGTTCCCTGGAGATGCCTCCGGCTGGTGGCTATATTGTCTCTCTCGGCAGCCGTGGTAGGGATGGGGAGGGGGCAGTGCAGCAATATGGCGCCTGCCGCGTGGTCGGGTCTGTGCGCAAGGAGGGGCCCCGAGGGTGTTGGGAGCCTGGTGCCGCGTCCGCTACAGGCTCACCGCTCAGTGGCAGTGGCCGTCTCTGGACTGGCGCCTGCAGGTCTCTTCACCCGCTGGGGAGCCCACCAGCAGTCCGAGATGCAAGAGAAGGGGAAGTTAACCACTCCACCTACCCTTGCGGTTGGTCTCCAAACTACTTGCTCTGGAGGTCTCTCCTTCCACTTCTCCTCTGCAACCTCCTCCCGTGGATTCTCCCGTAGTCTCTGGCACTCCTTCTTCCGACCACCGTCTGATGTTTGGTCGTTTGCTTGCTTCTTTCTTTTTATATCTTCTAGAAGCTATCTTTTCTGCAGAGGCACTCTGTCTGGCGGTGTTTCTTATCCGCCATCTTGCTCCCTAAATTATGGTTAATATTGTCAATTGAAATTAAATAAAACTATTTCATGAAAAAGAATGAAATGTATAATTTTGCATATCAAAATAAGGAAAAAGGTAACACAAATGAAACTGAGTCATTTCAATAAAAGGCAGATAAAAACCCGTTACTATGAGAATACAGCTTGGATTTGAACAGATCTGCTCCAAACCCATGTCTGCCACTTCCTAACTTGGATCATTGCTTAATAGATCCAACTCAGTTTTCTTATCTGCTCTTTAGTAATTATACCAACCTCAAAGTGTTGATTTAAAGATCAAATGAACATAATATACTTTACATTGGGTATCATATAAAGAAATTATTCAATAAATTCTAAACATTTGCACTAGTATCACAAAATTAAGAAGGATGATATCACTTAAGTAGGTCTCCTTTCAATTCTCTCATAGCACCATGGCAATATTCTCCCCAGCACTGAACTCCGCTGCCACCACTCTGCATTTCCGTGCATGCTAGTTTGCTTGATTTCTCAGTCCTTCCCTGCAACCTGTGCCTGCTTTGGCCCCTGCTACACCGCCCCGGCCCATGGTGGGTTCTCATTGTTCCTTTGTGGAACGACTGAGGATGTTCCAGGAGCACAGAGAAAAGAATCCGCATTCTTCCTCTCTCTGGGGAACTTCCATTTTCAGTCTTTCTCAAGCCTACTTACTCTCATTGCGACTGTGGAATGAAAGACCTCATCCCATAGAAACCAGTTTTGGGTTTTGAGAGCACAAGCCCTGAGGTTTCTGGGGGATAAAAGAGCCTTTTCTTGTAGCCTTGAGTTTAGGTTCGGTGTCCAGGAGACCCCTGATGTGGAGGGCAGGTAAAGGCCGCCTGGAGCAGCAGGGAGAGTGGAGGATATTATCGGGTCTTGCACACCCTCCTTCAGGGGTCAGCCTCCTTCTTTCCCTGCGTGTTGCTTGAAGTCTTTGCTTCTGCCTTCCTGCTCAGATACACGTTATTCATGAAATCTCTCTTAAGCCTTTCTTTGAACTGTTCATAGTGCTTATTCCTGCTAAGAGCTTATATTAATAAAAGTGACATATGGAAGTCCTTACAAATTTGGATCACTCTCTATAAACTCCACTTTTGTTGCCTCAGTGAACAAACTGTCTGGGGCGGTTACAAATGTTGCCTCACACCATGCAGCTAAATAGGGACGCAGCCAGGGCCCGACCCCAGATCCCCTGAAACACTGCGCACTCAACTGTTGTGAGAAGCATTCGTTTTGCCTCTGAATCCTCACTCCCTGCCCGTATTAAATGGGAACTGTGAAGATTGTATGCCCTGAGATGGGGCCAAATTTGGTATTTTTAGCTCCCAATTTTGATGCTATCCACAGTGCTTACCCTGTGGATGTCATGTGCTTATCATGCTTCCTAAATACTGATGGCTGTGTGCAAGAACGATGGCCCCGTTTTGCTCATATTGGCAAATACACATTGAAGGGGTGCTCTTTGATTTGCTTTTTAAGTTTATCCCTCTTCAAAAGCATGTTCTGTTGCTCTGACAAATAAAATCTTGTTTTAAAAGGACTTAACATGCAGGTAAATTTTATTTGTCTGTCTTCCAAAAGGAGCAGCGGTGGTTACGCCCATAAGCGCGTGCACTAATCAATCATCACCTCAGCTTCCCCTGAGTCCCTGACATGCACCGGCAGCAGCCTTAGCTCTCACAGAAGCCAACACGATTGCAGAGAATTAGCTTTTATTACACTTGGACCAAACAGAACAGGTTTGAAAGGGTAATTAAGTTTGTGGAAGGCAGAACTGTGTATTTTTTCCCTCTTCTCCAGAGATTATCCAATAAAATGGATTTTTGTTCTGCACAATAACTGGGAATTGGCAGGTCGACAGCCTCTGTCACTGCTGTCCTCTCCACCTGCTGTCCAAAGGGCCAGATCACCTGAGCGAGGAATAATTAAGATCCTCAGGAAGGGGCAGGCGTCAGGAGCTGCAATGGGATCAGGGAGCTCTGCAATTCGGGAGGCCATCAAAATAAATGGTGCTTTTATTTAAATGTGTTAAATTACCCTAACAAGCTGTTTTGCAGTTTCGGCTGCACTCGAATTTTATCTTCTTAACTCCATCCCAGGTGTTGTGTTCTGCCACTGGAATGACATATTAGCAATAGAAGCGCCGTTCTAGTTAGTCTCCATTCAACCCCAAACTTTAATAGAAATAACCTGTCGACTTTGATTGAGTGTGATATCACTATAGGAGCCTCACATTTAAACTGGGGGATGAGGAAAATTGCATAGTGTGTGAAGCCAGTTTGACTAAAATGGAAATTTCACCTCAGTCCCATCTGGCTGTCAAAAGGCCACTCACACTTTCACGAAGCACTTTCACAAAGCAATTTACCTTCACAGCAAAAAATAAAAAATAGAAACTGAAAATGCAAAACACCCCAAACTAAACCAAACTGAACCTACATCTCCTCTGCGAGGTTTGAGCTCCTGCCTCGCTCTGCTTCTCGGGCGGGGAGGGTCCAAACCCAGACTTGCCTGTTAGGCTTGGCCCCCTTTGTTATTAAGCACATCCTGTTTTCTTGGATTTTAAATCTTTTAAAAGAAGAAAAAAAGCATCCCCAAATAGAAAGAAACTCCTAAATTATCTGTTAGATAATTGAATTACAATGCATTCCACACTGGCTTCAAGACTTTGCGGGAAGAGGATGTGGTGCTTGCCATGGGCGTGTAGCAAACTGGCAGGAGACATGGATTCCTTGGCAGCGTGTGGCCATAGCCCAGCTCTCCCAGCAGTTCCAGGGTCCATTTCACATCCAGGGCTGGAGATCTTGCCACGTGTTCCTTAAGGGACATTTTCCTAGAACTGATCCTGTACATCTTAAAGGGAGATGCCATTTTGGTGACAGTCGCGCATGAATGCAAGTGAATGTTGGTGCTCTGATGTGTATACAGTGGCACGGAGGCTCCAAACAGGAGAAATCGGGCCATTCTGATTGTACCTCAGAGGGTTTTTTAAAAAGACATTTAGTCCATTGTCTGGCTGAGCACTCTGTTCCAACATCCATTAAAAATGCATGCAGGATACGATGAAGAATGCAGATATGACACTAGAGATGTGCTTCAGAAACAGTCTCTGTTGCCTCCCAAAAATAAAACGTTTTCCCAGACTACCTAACGAGAGAATCAGAGAAAAGAAATCCCCTTGTTTGGAAGGGAAAAGTGGGGTCATGGATTCCACATGGACAATTTCTTTTAAGAAATTGGCTTGGTCAGTAAAAGAAAGCAGAGGCCATATCTATATGCAGTTGTCTTTGGTTGATCAGACACGTGAGCACACACACACCTTGGTCATCTTTTTACCCTCCAAAGCAAATTATAGACCATGAGGAACAAAACACAGACTCCTGGAGCGTTAGTCTCTCAAGCCTCCAGGTCTGGACATTATTTCAGTGTATCTTTATCAAAATAGACAGACAGGCTAATTTGAAAGCCGGCATTATTATATATCCATTTATAGGTGAGAAACTAGTGCTCTCATGCTTATGAAGGTAAACAACTTGGCCAAGATCAACCAGCTGCCGAGTGACGGGGCCGGGGTGCGACCGGGTTTCTCCCAGCGCACCCTCCGACTGTGGGCCGTGGCCGGGCTGCCCTGCTCCCCTCGGCCCTCTCCTTCCCACGCTGCCCTTCCCATTCCCACAGACGGCCCTCCAGTTTAGCCAAGAGCTCTACAGAGAGTCACAGCAGCTGACTGTTTTAACTTTTAGGTTGGTGTCTCACCATCTTCCATCTCCCTGTCAGAACTCACATGCCCAAAGTGCCGCCCGTACAGGCCGTGCTCTCTGACTTCCAAGGCCAGACATAAATTTTGTGTTGGACCATCTGAGCCAAAGTGCTATTGGCTGATAACAATATAACGTATCACAACTATTTCCTAAATTCATTTTCCAAAACACTCCCGTAATTACTCCATTCGATTATAGCTGTGAATTTCTCCACTTCCCCCAACTTCATTAGTTCTTGGGATACAGTTCATGTTTCCGATTTCTTCTTACAGTGTTAATGCTTTTCCTACCAGCATATATTCCCGCTTAGCCTTCCGCACTGCCCTCTCCGCTGTGTCAGTGCTATTTTCCGTGCCTGTGCTTGGGTGGAACACTGTACACGGAACATCTCACAGATACGCTCAACCTTTTCAAAAGGCATTAGCCATCCAAAACAAATCATACAATGGGATGCTATTCAGTCTTACAAAAGAAGGAAATGCTATCATCTGCAACTACGCAGACAGACCTAAAGGACACGATGCTACATGAGATAAGGCAGGCACAGAAAGACAGGTGCTGCCTGACCTCACTCACTGGGGGAATCGTAACGTCACACTCACAGAAGCAAAGAGTAGAACCCTGGATACTGAGGCCAGGGGGAGAAATGGGGAGTTGTTCAGCAGGTAGAATGTGTCAGTTATGTGAGATGAGTCGGTTCTGGAGATTCGTCATGACACGCAGCGCCTATAGCCAACAATAGTGTATGTTGTGTTTAAAAGTTTGTTGAGGGTAGACCTCATGTTAAATGTTCTCACCACAAAACAAACAAATATTTCTTGTATGTTCTTTCATCTAGTTCTTACAAAACCTAAGGTTGTACGAATTATGATGTCCCACTTTCCATGTGACAACGTCAATAATTTAAGAGGTCACTGAAAGGCAAATTCACCATGAAGCTTAAACTTTGGAGCTCTTCCCCCGGGTAAGCTCCTGTGGCTACTGGGAGCTGCTGAGAGTCGCGGAGGGTCCGAGGTGTGGAAGGGAAGCCAGCTGCTGTCGGGAAGCACTTCTGTGTGAGCACTTCCAGCACCTTAGAGAAAAAAGGGTTCAGGCTGTCCAAACTCCAGTAATTTGTTGTGATTTCCTCTTTCATTATTAAAAAACATCCCCTTCATACTTTATTTTGTATTTATATTCTTTTTACTTAAAGATGGAGCACCAACAGAGAATAAGCCTTAAGCCCATAAAACTGGGCTCCAATTCTGAGTTATTGGCCTTGCCCCCAATGGTAGGAGAAGAGGGCCTTGAACATAGTCCCTACCATTCCAGGTCCCGACGTCCTTTCTGTGCACCAGGTGCTCACACTGCAGTGGTCTCTGCCAAGGCCCAGGGAGCACTGCCTTCCTCCCCGAAGTCTTCCCAAGGCAAATCAGCATCTCTTCCTGTTCCTTTGGATCACACACAGCACTTTTTGAGGCTTTCGATTTAAAAAAAATATTGTTTTTACAGCAACTGTACAGCACGCTCCTTTGCTACTCTGTTCTCCAGTTGTGGTCTCATTTCTCCAGCACATCTGGAAGAGACACTGGGCTGAGGAACGTGCCTATCTTCACCTTTCTGAAAACAGTTGCCATGGCAGGAACTTAGCCTCTCAGAGGATGGCAAGCCTTTGTCGTCACCAGCTACTCTGCTGGGGATTTTCACAGGCCTTTTGTTTTAGAATTATAAGGAGAGTTTGTGAGCTAAGATGACAGAGAGAACCTAACAGCATCCTCCCCAAGACAGTAGAGGGCAAATTCATCTGTGCGTGAATTCATACTTCATACTCCAAGCAGAAGTTGCTCCCAGCTCTGACCATTCATTCATTCATTCAACAAATATGTTCCAAGCATTGACTTAGATTCTGGGAACAAAACTGAAGTAGATTTCCTCCTGCCCTCAAGGAGCTAAGCAAAGAAAGTCTAGAATTTCCTACTATTGATAATGTTTCTGTAAAAATTTAAGTGTTATGGATTATTTTATACTGATCCATGAAATGAAGCTTATCACAGATAAATGGGGCAATTATTTTTCCTTGACAAGGTACACTTGCTTTATGGAATAAATTCGTTCCAGAAAATTTGTCTGTAGAGTCAGTCTTGCCTTTTTTTCTAGTAACCTTCCATATTAAATCTGACACATTATCTGATCAGAAAAGTCCTTTGATTTAAGTCGCAACCTTTCAGGGTGTGCAGCATCAGTGGCAAAGGAGAGAAAGGATAGAGAGGAAGGAACAGAACAGAGCACATCTGGCTTGTGGGATCCAAATGACGGGTCACTTACCTTGGCACCATCTGGGGACCTTTCTCAGTTCAGAGTCTGCTTTTTCATGAGAACAATTCATTTTTCTACTCTTCTTCATCTTTTTTTCCCTCTGACCAGGAATTTATAACCCTCTAATTTATTATTTTCCTGTTTATCTGTAGGGCATAGAACTTGGACTACAAAATCATCTTAATGGTTGCCAGATGATGTCCTGGCAGTATAGCTAGAATGATATTTAATGAATTGAAGATTTTTTATTCTTTATAAAAAGTAAGTTTGAAATTTGGATGATTAAAATGCTTGCTGGGACAATCCCCATTGATAGTTCCTGTTCCTATGCTGCTTTTATGGAGGACAGAGGCCAAGCTGATCGTACTTCCTCACGTGCATTTCCTCTCCGTCTGCCCCAGTAGATGCGCTCCCTTCCAGGGCAGGCACCCGGTCTCCCATTTCTTTAGTGTTTCCCTTAGAACTTGGTTCCATGCTGCACACGGAGCACATGACTAGACTTGTAGTGATTCCTACTGACAGTTACCGCCACACCTGGCCTGAGTCACCTCTCGCACTTACTGACGTTGCTGGGCTGCTTCGGTGCCTTGGCGGGAGCTCACTGAAGATCGGGCCAGTGCCAGTCCTCCCTGCGGCCCCGCGCTCAGCACTGCACTGGCATTTGGTGGGGGCCAGTGAACGTAGGACGAACGAGTGAGTCAATTCCCGTTCATCTCGATTTTCACGACTACTTGATTTTGAAGTTACAACTGAAACGACAACGTGTGTCAGTGTTCGCACACTTTGCTCTCCTGGAGCATGTAAGCTGTTGGTGGCTGACTTTCCTCTCTGCTCTGCCTGACCAGCTCTGATGTATTCCGAAGAAGTCACTTCTTCCCTGGAAATTTTCCCGACACTTGAGAGAATGGGAGCCCCTGCCTCCCCGGTGCTCACACAAGTCCTGGCACAAATTACTGTGACACCAGTGCTTTCATGAACACATCGGGTGCTCCGTGCTGTGTTGTGGCAGTGAGTGCATGACTTGGGGTTCGGCAGTACCCCATTTCTCTCCTCCCACTGGGTTGCAGAGAAGGCCAAGTGTGGATATGGGGGACCCTATTGAAACACTGTCCCCCACATTCCAGCTTCCATGACATTTTCCCCTGAGCCTGTGACTCGTGTGGCTCCTGGATAGATGTGTGTGGTTATCATGCAACTGATTTTAGCCTTTTCTTCAGTAAAAAAACAATAATAATTAAAATATGCTCCCATCTACAGTAATGTCATGTGTCTTCAGCTGCACAAACTGAATTCCTCTGGCTTGAGGGAGCAAATGTTGTTACAATAATGTTTATCTTTGGAAATTCCCAGCTTGTCTCCTATAGCTGAATAACAAAGCCCAGCTCCGTCTTGGCCCCTGTAGTCTGTGTGAGAGTCCTGGGCATGGCTCCCCGCGGGTCCTGTGCCTGCTCCAGGCCCCGCCCTGTGGTCTGCTGGCCCCGCCATGGGAGAGAGGCAGCACCACTGTGCCCGGCTGTCACGGGGCCCTGCCGCCCCACCCACTGCCCAGCGTTCAGGCCCTGCTGTCTTCCCACAGACCTGGGAAGCTGCTCTTTTCTGTCCCGCTGTGTTACTCTCTGTCTCCTGGGCCCTGAAACAACGCTGCATGTGTTCTGTGTCCCACACATGTCCTCGTGAGAAAGACATCCTAGGTTTACACCGACGCTCCTCCGTCTCAGCAACAAGGCCCCTGAGCAGGGGTGAGTGGGTGAGACAGAGGCTCGGGGTCCCCTCCACGGCTCTCCCTGGCTCTCAGGTGCTCCTGTGCTCAAGCCGCCTCTGCCCCAAGGCCACTTTCTGTTGTGTGAAACGATGTCTAAAGGCCACAGGAGACCCGTTCCTCTGACAGGACCTGGTTCTGAATCCCGGATTCAGCTCATCTGGCACAAAGTTCCTGCAGCGATAGCCCATCGGGGATGAGGTAAAAGGATTCACATGCAAAACAGGTAACAACGTGGAGAGAAAATTAGCCCACTGATGCTGCTCTGGTTCGTGGCGGGTGAGGCCGTGGTGTCTGCAGAGAGGGTAGACGGCAGGACGGGATCAGGACACCAGGTCCTGGGACCGGCAGCCCCGGTAGCCCCAGCCTGTCCACTCTCCAGCTGTGTGAACTTGGGCTAGTATCGTAAGGATCTGAGCCTTTGATGTCTCATTTGGAAATGAGAGTAGTGATACGCAGCTCCTCACACTGGGAGGACTGGAAGGGACGCACATGGCACCAGGCACGTCACACCTGCCTGCTCCGTCACTCCTCTCCGCTCCTACGGAGAGACCTGGCAGTCCAGTGAGCGGCATGAAGCAATGCGATACCCGGATCCTACCAGTTCAGATTAAATAAAGTGTTAAAAAAGAGAGTAGATAATTTATCTGCCTTAAGTGTTTTCCCCCAACAAGGGAGAGGTCTACTGGGCCAACTTAGTGAAATCCAAGCGAGGTTTGAGAGAGTCCTGACATCATTCCTCATTCCAAAAGCCATTAGAAAACCATTCTACCGTGTTGTTTTAGTTAGCATTCAGGCCTTCTGTGGCAGCAAGAGGCCTCCCGGGGCCGCTGCGTTATTCGCGGTGAGGTTTGCGTGGGCAAACCGCGCCCGCGCTGTGGCTGCTCAGTGAGGCCTCAGCCCGCGAGGATCCTCCAGGGCCCCCTGGGCCCTTGTGCCTGTTGGGACTAGCTGGGCCCTAATTCGTGACTCCCGTGCAAAGGGGAGGAGAGGGGTTGTGCACAGATTTAGTAGAACGCCTTGGGAAACTCCAACAGAAGACATCAGAGGATTCTATTTCAAGGGAGTTAGGACTAAGAAAGATACACTTCTGTACTCCATGGCACATAATTCTGTTCTTTATGTTTTTAGAACCATGTGATGATTTTTCCCTCTTAGATATCTATCACGTTTGGTCATTTATACTCTGTTTAAGGAGAGTGAAGAATCCTCTAAATGCCATAAAAATTGCTCCATGTTAGCTGAGTTTCACCTAGAATGATTTATGTTCTTTCTTTCTTTGAGTAGCCTTTTTCTCTTTTTGTTAGTTGCTGGTCCTGCCTGTACCTCACTGAGCATCCACAAAAAACAATAAAGGAAAGCTGAGAGGGATCAATTGTTTCTGAGCTTGGTACTATCAGGCTCAGTGTTGGACAAAACAGGGGAATAGCCCAAGTCAGAAGGTTCGAGTTGTCGTTGCTAACAAATGCAAAGAGCCGTGTTCTCTCCTGAGAGGGAGCTGAGGGTTAGTACAATAAGGGAGGGAGAAAGATGAGGCTAGAGAGAAAAAAAATCAATGGAAATATGTTTTCCTAGTGACAAAGCATCTGTCTCTCCTGGGGCAAGACATTTAAATTATTTCCTCTGTACCTTATATAAAATAAGACATATTTTAATGATTATTAAAAATAATATACGAGGTTGTTTAATTTCCAGGTAAAGGATATAGCTCCTCTTAAACTAATCATGGCAATGTAAATTTCACTGGTGTACGATGATGTCAAAAGCACTGCAGGGGGTGAGAGGGCAGGGCTGCTGGGCTTGGCTACATGTTTGCAGGTACCATATTGGAGTGGAGCATGTGGCAATTTAAAGCCAAAGAACCTTCATAACTTCTTAGCTTGGTCCTGTTTGAAGAAGAAACCAACCACAGGCCTTCAGTGTCCCTATGTCCTCTCGCTGGGCAAGCTCATAATGCAAAGCACCAACTGCTCTCTACCTGGGCCTTTTCTCAGGATTATGTTTTCAAGGAGCAACCTGAGGGAGACTTAATGTCTCTATTAGAGACCAAGAGCAGGTTTGCTTACTGCTTGCTATAAAATGGTGGATTCCCTAAGCCCAGTGTTCTCCAGCTGTATGCAAACCCACTGCATGCTCAGCTTCCATGTGAGCCATGGCGGGACTTAGGGGTAAGGGCAAACGATGCAAATTTGCTGGTTGCTGTGCCATAAATAATGAAGGCCTTAGTCTCTGACCCAGGAGCCTTGTGTCTTTTGCCAGCATCCATGAAACAGGAATAGACTAACTTATTAGCTTGTAAGTTGGGAAAAATTAAACCCTAGACCTGTTGAAGTCCCGGGTCAAATTATTTCATTCATCCAATTCTTGGTTTGCTCATGTGTAGAACACGGACAATGGTAGTGTGGCATAAGGATTGGCATTAGCATTTAATACATTACAAAACGTTAAGGACCTGGCCCAATTCCTGCTGAGTGGTTGGATCCTTTCCAAGGACCCAACTGTGTGGATGTTGCTGAACCGTTGCTATGGTGTAGTCAGAACCACGGCACTTAACAAAGCATCGATGGCTTCTTTTTCCCATGTGTCAGTTGCACCTGCCATTGGGCACTAAATAGCGTGGGAATGGGTCTGCATTGCAGGTGTCCCGTGCGACTCTGATTGTGCTTAGCACAGCATCACCAAGACCCAGAGCACCCAAAACCAATATTTGAGCACTGTTTGATGAGCACATACCTCAGCCCTTCAGGAAGACACTTATTCTACATCTTGTCAGTAACAGGGTTGATATATTAAAACCTGTTCACTTGCCTCATTGGATTTTCTTGGGAGACAATGACATAATTAATGTATTTGTAAAATTATGAATATTTGAAATCATAAAGTAATAATAACTCACATTTACTTTGTGTACTTCTGTGTGTATCAGCTACTAATTTCATGTATCTCATGTTGGCCTCCCAATAACTTTAACATTTTTTTTTTATTTTACAAATGAAAAAACCAAAGCTCAGCAAGGTTGTGTAAATTTCCTAAAGTCTCACAGCTACTAAGTGAAATAGACAGGGTATGAACCCAGGGCAATCTGACTCAGGATTTGTGCTGTTCAATGTAGTAGTCACTAGCCACAAGTGGCTATTTAAATTAAAGTTACATAACGTAAAAAATTCAGTTCCTCGGTTGCACTTATGTAACAAGTGGCTGGCGGCTACCATCTTGACCATATTGGACAGTGCAGATTAAAACATTTCCAGCATCCACTGGGCAGCCCAACGGCCTACTCTATTTGGCCTGTGATATACAGCACCAACTTCCCCCACCCTTCTACTCTTACTGCTGTGCTACATGATAATTTTATCAGCACACATAAATCTCTGCTCCAGCCCACACCAAGTGCATTCCCTTTACTCTCCATTGCTTGTGGCCGCCTCCTGTTTCCATTCAACCCCCTTTTGCTCTGTTCATCAACCCACAACTGTGCCCCCCACCCTTATCAGGTAGCAGGCCCTGACCTGGTTTTCTGTTTCCTGACATTGTTCCCTCAGGTGGGATGTTCCATTCGTGCTGGATCTTCATCCTAACACTGAGCTCCTAGCTAAATTCAAATTAACCACCTCTGACTGCACATTGTGCTAAGTTCTGAACATATATTATCTCATTTATTCATCAGAAAAAAATCTAGAAGGTGGTTAACAATATCACTGTTTTGTAAATGTAGAAACCGAGGCCGTGAGAAGGAAGAAATTAAAGTGCGCTGGGATGTGAGGGCACAGAGTGCTAGCAAATGACGTAGCCAGGATTCACGTCTAGGGCGGTGGGTGCCAGCCTGTTGCTCTGGGTCCCTCTGTCGTTACAGCTTCCTGTCCCCGAGCGTGTGGCTGCTTCAGGCTGTTCTTGACCCTCAGCTTCCTTCAGCTGAGCCACGGGGGCTCTAGAGCTGGTCCCTGCCTCATTGGTTCCACTCCGCGCAAATAGAAAGCGGTGAGCACACAAAATCTGAAGCTCAACAAACGTTGGTGGAAGTGAATGATCATCCTTTTAATTAACGCTTTTGTTAACAGAGATGAAATAAGGATGCTACGAAGACGAAAACAAATCTGGCATCTTTGGATGAGAAAGCTGTCTCCTGGCTGAAATATTTACAAGTATAATCACTACGTACTTCCCATGGACTGAGTGAGTGCCCAGTGAGAGACAAAGGCAAGGAATATCACAGAAAGTCAGAAAAGTCAGAAAAGCAATCAGAGATGGAGAGCGGTCAGGACACACGTGGGAGGACTGACTTGTGCACTGAACTAGGAATTCGAGCTCCTTAGCAAGGCCAGCCTTTGCTCCCTTTCTAACCAGATTCCCCAACAACATGGCATGGTTTAAGCTCCACGGTGCTTGCATGTCCTTACACATTCGGCAATTCTTGCTCACCTGTGTGTTTTTGCTCCTGTATTTACCCTACTTATGATATTCCTACCTCCTGGCTAATTTCTAATTCTGCCTTAAGAGTTCTCTCCTGGAAGTCATGTGTAATCCTCACCAGACCGATATCAACACTTCTCCTCTGTGCTACCCGAGACTGGGCTTATGTCTAAAACTGCACTTACCTGGTCTGTTTATGCTGCTATCTCCCCAAACCTATTAGCTTTTGCTGCTTAAGAAAGCACGTCAGAACCTAGTGGCTTCAAGCAACACTCATTTATTATTGGTCACAAAGCTAAGGGTCACTCTGGTGCATCTGCTGATCCCAGTAGGCTTGGCTGGCCTCCATGGGCTCACTCATGTGTCGACTGTCAGTTTGTGTGTAAGCTGGGGTCACTGTGGAGTGGCCTTATTGACATGACTGTTGGTTGGGGCACAGGGGAACTGGGCTACATGACTCCCCCAAATTCAGCTGGCTGGCCCAGGCTTATTTACATGGCAGCTGGTGGAGTTCCAAGAACAAGAGTAGAAGCACGCAAGGCCTCTTCAGGCCTAGGCTTGGAGATGCCACAGTGCAACTTCTCTCACATTGCATTGGTCAAATACAGACAGAAAACCAACCATACACAATAGGTGTGAGGTGGGAGTTGCTGAAAGTCACAGTGCACAGGGGTGATGATTGAGGCTGTTGTTGCTAATCATCTACCACATTCCAGGTATCTTTGTCATCAGCAAGGCTAGAACTGAGTTTCACTCATCCCTCTATGCCCAGACCTCTTTGTTAGGCCTTTGTGACTGTTTTATAATGGATGCTGGTGAGTGGAAAATATTGGAGAAAACACTTGAGGCAAAAGGAAACAGGGAGATGGAACATGCATGTCGGTTGTCACGATATAAAACAGTTGCCCTAGATGAGGATCTCTGATTCTCACACTATAATGCCAAACCTGGAAATACAGCAGCCATGCACCTTCCTCTCCCCACATCCCATCTTCCTGTTCACTGGCATCACCCCGATCCACCCCCACACACAGATACTTCCCAGGAAGAGTATATGGCTCAAAGGATACTCCTGTTAACTGCACTATCTTAATCACTACATAGATTTCGCCACTATGTCCATGTCTGTTCTCTCCAAAGGTTAACTGGGACTGACAGGCGTGAAATCTGAGGGTCACGTCCCCTCATGCAAACCTCTTCCTGCCTCACTCACCCTCTGCTCTGCAGCTCGTACTTGAGATCAGAGCGTAGAGCAAACCCCAAGAAAGAGGAAATGGGAAAGATGGAAGGTGGAAATACATGAGAAGGAAAAGTCAACCACAGGGTTAAAAACAAATATGCCCCTGTCAGGTCAACTTATAATCTATTAAATTCTTTCGCACAAAGGTCCCTCCAGGGGCCTCTGGAGACTCCATGTGCTCCTGGCCCTGTGGTCAAGCAGCTGCTGCTTGGGAGGAGACACGGGCTGGCTGCCGCCCTCAGAACAGGTCCCACGGTGCATGTTATGGAAGTGTTAAGATCAAATAGGGGAAGGCAGAGGTTTTCATGGTCTTAAATGTTTGGGAAACTTTGAGACATACTGCAACTAACATCTTCTTCATGGGGATTCACGTTGCTTGCTGTAATTTCACCACTGAGAACCGCTTGACGTAAAATGTACACATTTCTTTTGAAACACAATTTAGAAAATGGTGCTTCTGTTTCCAGAGCATGTGAGGAAATGATATAGTTACCTATAAAACTTCCTCTAAAATTTAGTGGTCTAACAACCATTTATTAGGCTCACAAGTTTTCAGGATCAGGACTTCAAACAGAGCAAACCTGCGGTGGCTCGTCTCTGCTCCCTGGTAGCTGGGACTCTACCGAAAGGCTCAAAGCTGGGCGCTGTCGTCACGCTCAGGCTCACTTGCTTTCACACCCAGTGGTTAGTACTGGCGTGGCTAGGACTGCAGCGGCGGCTGCTCACCAGAACTCCACACAGGGCCTCTTCATGCCGCCTGTTCTCCCACCACGCGGCGGCTGAGATCCAGGAGCAGGCGCCCTGAGAGTGAGCCTGGCTGGAACCACGCCACCTCTGGTGACGTAGAATCAGAGGTCACGTAGCCACTGCTGTCACACTCTATTCATGAAGGGGGGCACAAAATCTGCTGATGTTCAAAGGCAGAGGAAATAGACTTTGTCTCTTCTTGGGGAATGGCAAGATTCTGGAAGAGCTTATGGAACTGGAAACGTTTCTGTGATTTTTTTTGAAAAATACTATCTGCCATGCTAATTATGTGCAGAGGGCTGCACAGATATGGGCCTCATAAGATCTGAGAATTGGGGTAGGAAAGCAGCGAGGGGATAAGTTTAGAAATGGAGATCGGAGAACACAATGTTTTAAATGGCCCATATAAGGAATCACTGAAATACATTTTGCCGGTAGGCTATATTGGCACATGGAACAGCCCAGAATTCAAGAATTATGAAATCAGATGAGTGAAAATACCTTTTACAATCTCTACATAAGGATCCTTCTATGCTCATGCTTAAATGTTTCACTGTATTATGTTTCACTAATAACTCACTTGGAAACACTTCGCAGAAACTTAAATTCAACTGATTAAAGACAGCTGGAAAATTGGAGCTGCACTGCATCTGCTGAGTTATGAAGGGACTGATTACCTATGTATTGTATTTGATATAGGATGTTGAAGGTTAAAATATAATAGCTTTAAAGATATTCTATAAGCTTCTCCAGTCTTCAGCCACCTTTGGGACAAGCTATCCAGGTTTCAAGAACTTCTCCTTTAGACATGTCTTGATGTTTCATGGATGATACATGCTCCCTAAAAATTTAATATGAGAAAACCATTGCCTGTGGTAGGTTTTATTCTCTCTCAGTCCATACTCTACAGTTCTGGAAACCAGCACTGCCATGCTGGACATCAAGGGCTCCCTTGGGCAGGGACTGTTCTGACCAGGGTCACTCATAATGAGAGGATCCCAGTGGAGCTGGTCAGCCAGCACGGGGGAGAAAATGCATGTCTTTCTTTGCTGTTGTGCTGTGTTGATGGGGTGGTCCCAAGGCAGTATTGCTGTGTCCTGATCTTTCACAGTGTATTTAGTGAAACAGCATCCATGAAACTCCATAGGCATTCATCCACGGGACAAAGTCACATGAAAGTAAAATGCCGCACTTAAAAATCACTTCTCATGAACCTCTGCTTCTGCAAAATGGAGTTGCCCCATTACTTCAGGGCTTTCCTTTACAACTGAAAAACCGTAGACATAACACAATGACCCAGTATAGAAATTCGTTGAAATTTAGAAAGAAGATGGGGTGCATGGAAACCTCAGGATTTGAGGAATAAAACAGCAGCAAGTTCCCTGGGTTTTCTTATTGTTTCCCATATATTCCAGACAAGATGATGAAAAACCCTCAAATTCAGAACCACCAACAAGCACAGAAAAAAAAAAAATTAAGCTGTAAGAAATACCTATTTTCTTCAGCAAAGGACCAGAAAAGAGTGGTCTAGCAACTGAAGCTATTTTGGGCAATACCTGCTTTACTCCAGTCAAACACCAACAGAAAATACATACTTCCCAGCCCTGGTAAATGAAGCAGGGCTGAGCAGAAAATCGATCTTCCATACTACCTTTCCCTTGGAAACAGGAGGCATGCTCTAGATTGTTTCCAGACTTTGTCAGTCCGCCTGAGTCAGGAGCTGGTTTTCTATCCCTCACCTAACAGCGGTAGGTGGCAGTGATATGGCTCCCTTGCATGTGAGGTGTTGGTGAGGCCGAGCCGGAGACCTCCATTCCTCACACTGTGAAGCAGGCAGTGACCTGATCACTCCAGCCTGACGATGTCAGCTGGATCCGTCCGTGAGTGGAGCCCCATCCCACCCAGCAGAATGAGACCTGCTGGGGCGGTCTGGGAGGGGGCTGGTTATTACTAGGTTCACCCTCCCTGCTTCTGTCCCGTCTTACCGTCAGTGCCAACTGGGAAGTTGAAAATATACAACCACTCAGACCTCATGGAACACCTCAATAGGAGAACTGCCCAAACAACAAAAAGATTAAGTAGGATCCAAAGATTTATAATGTAACATTCAAAATGTCCAGGATACAACTGATAACCACTTGGCACATCAAGAACCAAGGATGTCATCAACAGAAAAACATCAAGGTGAATAGAGGTTGGAACTGTCTGAAAAGGATTTTTTTTTTTTTTTTGAGACAGAGTCTCACTCTGTTTCCCAGGCTAGAGTGCCGTGGCATCAGCCTAGCTCACAGCAACCTCAAACTCCTGGGCTCAAACGATCCTCCTGCCTCAGCCTCCCGAGTAGCTGGGACTACAGGCATGCGCCACCATGCCCGGCTAATTTTTTCTATGTATTTTTAGTTGGCCAATTAATTTCTTTTCTATTTTTAGTAGAGATGGGGTCTTGCTCTTGCTCAGGCTGGTTTCGAACTCCTGACCTTGAGCGATCGTCCGCCTCGGCCTCCCAGAGTGCTAGGATTACAGGCGTGAGCCACTGCGCCCGGCCCTGAAAAGGATTTTAAAGAAACTATCCTTAAACTGCTTCAAGAAACAATTCAATTCTCTTGAAGCAAATGGGGAATTAGAAAAATTGGCAAAAAACAGAAGTATAACCAATAGATATTATGGATCTAAAACATATGATAACTACTCACTCAAAAAAAAGAAGAGTAAAAAAAGGACAAAGAACAACAAAAAGCAAAGCTTGCTAGATGGGCTCAATAGTAGAGTGGAACTGACAGAGGATAAAACAATTGTATTTGAGGGCAGATCAACAGAATTCCCACTCTGGACAACACAGAGAATACAGTCTGATAAAAAAAAAAATAATAACAGAGCCTTAAGGATGTGTGGGAGAATAACAACAAAATCCAAGATTTGCAATATTGAATTTAAAGAAGAGGAAAAAGAGAGTAAGGCTGAACAAGTATTCAGAGAAATAATGGCAGAAAACTTTAAATTTGGCAAAAGGCAAAAATCAAACTGCAAAAAGGATAAACTCAAGAAATCCAGGCCAAGGCACTTCATTATTAACTTCTGCTTCTAAAGCCAAAGAAAAAAACCTCGAAAGTAACAGGAGAGAAAAGCTGCATACTGACGGGATGACAGCCTGAATGACAGTGGGTTTCTCCCCTGCAACAACGGAGGCTGCAGGAGATGGAAGACCCTGCGAGTGCTGAAGAAGGGAACTGTCACCAGGAACTACCTGTCCAGCGAAACAGCTGCAGGAATGGGGGAAATACGTTCATCCTCAGACAGAGAGAAGCAAAGAGAATACTTGGCGAGCACCTACCTGTAAAGAATTGCTAAACAATGTTCTCTAAGCAGGAAGAAAACACTATAAGTGAAGGCTCCTCACTTCAGAAAGGAGAGAGGAACTTTGAAATGGGTGAGAAATGGGGTAAACATAATAGACTGTCCTTATCATGAGTTTATTAAACCATATTTGATGGTTGAAGCAAAAATTATAAACCATTTTATGTGGTGCTCAATATATAAAAAGGAAATATTTAAGATAATTGTGTATTTTTAAATGAAGAGGGAAAAGGAACTTAAAAGGAATCATGTTTTTTATACTTCACTTGAAGGGATAAAACACCAATACCAGTAGACAAGGATAAGTTGTGTGACTATATCGTAATACCTCAAGCAACCAATAGGAAAATGATACAAAGTGATACACTAAAACAGACTATAAGTAAATCAAGTAGGTTCTTCAAAAAAAATCAATAAAATTGATAAAATCCTAACAAGACTGACAAAAAGAGAGAAGACATAATTCACCAAGATCAAGAATGAGACAGGCAATATAGGAGCTGCCACTCCTGTAGCCCGAGAGGAGATGACAGGGGCACTGTGAGCAACATCCACACACAACTCTGACAACTTGGAAGAAATGGACTAGTTCCTTGAAAACCACAAGGTACCAAAAAATCAAATAAGATGAATTAGAAAAACCTGTGTTTTAATTATTAAAGAAATCAAATTTGTGATTTAAAGCCTCTCACAAAAGAAATTTCCAGGGCCATGCTGTTGCATTATAGAATTATACAATTCTATAAAACGTTTAAAGAATTAGCACCAATTTTAAACTCTCTTCCAGAAAAAAGAAAAGAAGGGAACACTTCTCAACTTATTTAATGAAGCTAGTATCACCATGATAACAAGGCCAGCGAAAGACAGTACAAAAGGGAAAACTACAGACTAAATCTCTCTTAAACTTAGACCCAAAAGTCATTAGGAAATATTAGCAAATGTCATGTTATATAAAAATTAGCATAAATTTGGATTATAAGTATAAAACATAAAACTCTAAACCTTTTACACACAAGAATAGTACACTTTCAGTATCCATAGTCAGACAAAGTCCTTAGGATATACCAAAAGTAATGAAAACAAGAAAAAATTGATAAATTTAATCTTGTCAGAATTTAAAACTTTTACTGGAGCAAGCCCCTGTGAACAGGCTGAAAAGATAAGTTACAGACAGGCAGAAATATTTACAACCATATATCTGACAAAGGACTCACATATGGAACATAAAACTCTCAGGCTTCAGCAGAAAAAAACAAAACAAAACAAAAACAACAAAAATAAACCATCTCATTTAGAATAAGGACAAATGACATGAAGCAACACTTTACAAAAGCAAATAAATAGATGTCAAACAGGCACAATGAAAACAGGCATGTTAAACATCATTAGCCAATAGGAAAATGCATATTAAAACCACAACGAGAGGCCGGGCACGGTGGCTCACACCTGTAATCCCAGCACTCTGGGAGGCTGAGGCGGGCAGATCCTTTGAGCTCAGGAGTTCCAGACCAGCCTGAGCAAGAGCGATATCCCGTCCCTACCCAAAATAGAAAAAATTAGCCGGGCATGGTGGCGCATGCCTGTAGTCCCAGCTACTCTGGAGGCTGAGGCAGGAGGATTGCTTGAGCCCAGGAGTTCGAGGTTGCTGTGAGCTAGGCTGATGCCACGGCACTCTAGCCAGGGGAAGAGTGTGAGACTCTGTCTCAAAATAAATAAAAAAATAAAAACACAATGAGATATCATCACATACCTTTCAGAATGGCCCAAATAAAAAACACTAATGGCCATACCAAATACTGGCAAAAATGCTGAGAAACTGGGTCACTCATATATTGCCAGTGAGAAAGTCAAATGGTACAACCAATAGCTTCTGAAAACAGTTTGGCAGTTTCTCATAAAACTAACCATGCAACTACCATATGACCTAGCAACTGCGCTTTTGCTTGCCCATCCCATAGAAATGAAAATTTATGTCCATACAAAAATGTGTACATGAATGTTCTTAGCTACTTCATTCCTAATAGCTGAAAAAACAATCCAGAGGTCCTTCAATGACTGATGGTTAAAACTGTGCATTGCTACTCAGAACACACAGAACAAACTATTGGTGCCCGTGACAGCCTCCATGAATCCCCAGAGAGTTTCACTCTGAGTAGTGCAGAGTAACCGAGAGAGTGTCCGCAAGGCCAGCTCTTTCCATGATTGCATTTTATAAAGCAGAGGGCAACTTAGGTCTTGAAAGTATCAAGATTAGAAACTGACAAGTCTCCTAACTGAGATCAGGACTTTTTCTAACACGTGAGAACTTTTTTTTAATAAAAACTAACTTTTTCTCCCCTGGCAATTCTCATTAATAAAGGCCAACCCCAAAAGGTTATATATTATATGATTCAATTTCTATAATATTCTTGAAATGACAAAATTATAGAAATGAAGAGCAGATTAGTGGCTGCGGGGGTTACGGAGGAGTTGGTGGTGGAAAAGAAGTAGACGTAGTCTTAAAAGGGCAGCGTGACTGATCCGCGTGGTGACGGAAATGCTTTATACCTTGACTGTATCAATGTCAATATCCTGGTTGATATGTCATAATTTTGCAAGATGTTACCACTAGGAAACAGGGGAATAATTATATAGGTTTTTTCCATATTTCCTCCAGCTATTATCTCAGAATAAAATGTCTAATTAAAAACAACACTTCTCTCCTGTCAACGATCGAGGCTTCACTAGGTCTGCTTGGGGAGCTGGCACCCTCCTCGACTTGGTGTCATCATTCCTGAAGCAGCCTCTCAGTGCCTCTGCATGTCACCGTCTGAGGAGCCCACCCAGATTTGGTATGTGCACCTTCTCCCTTCTCCCCAGGAGTGGCACAGTCTCAGCTCCCTGTGATTCGGTGACTAAGTGACCGAGTCATCTGTGGGCCAGATGTGCCTGCTTGCGCCTGGACTCGGCAGCTAAGGCTGAGACCTGCTCGCACAGAACGCAAGGCGTGGAGTGCGTCTGCAAGGCCAGGTCCTTCAGCAGCTCCGCTTCATAGGGCAGAGGGCAACGTGGGTCCCTCAGGCATCAAGATTAGAACCTGACAGTTCTCATACTGAGACCGGCACTTTTTTTTAATGTGTGAGGACTTTTTATATAATTTAACTCTTTTTCCACTAGCAATTTTAATTTTAAAAATGCTTGTTATTAATATTATTGGCCCCTCCCTGCTTTTGTATAAGATTTTTGTCTTCCATTTACAATCCAAATGGTACTACGGTTTCCCGCACAGTAGCTTCACCAGTTCCTGTTAAGCAGCTGAATGGCATGTTGGTAAATGTTTAAAAACTGTCTCTCTGAACAAAAAAGAATGTATGTGTATGCACACATACACAAACATATATACACATGTATTATACATATGTTCATATATTTGCACACATCAATTATAAAATGTATATATAAAGAATGATATAAAGAATGTATATGGCACACAATTTACAAATAACAAAATATGCAATAATTTATATTGTAAATTCCATGTAGCAAATCAATTCTCACAGAATGCTTTGTTGATTTTTGCTGAACTCACATCCATATGGTTGCAATTGAAGAACAAATGTATTTCCCGCATGGCATTAGTTGATACTTTTGTTTATATTAACACGTGTAAGACAAAAGTGAAAAAATCAAAGACATATTGAAACTTCCCTCCTTTGTCAATGACCTGAGTAAATTCTTTGTGGATTCAGATAACTGCTGTGAAATACCGAAAGAAGGTTTTCTACACTTTTGTGCTGTATGCAATGGAACAGCCACAGGCATAACGTATTTTGAAGTTTAATCTGCATTGTCAACTTTTTCCCATTACTTTTAGTCCAGACGGGGCCCACAAACTTACCGTGAAGTGTCAGAGAGTAAATATTTTAGGCTTTGTGGGCTAGATATTCTCTGTCACATTACTCAGGGCTGCCATTGTAGCATGGAAGCAGCCACAGACAACACTGAATAAATGGGCCTGGCTGCATTCCAGCTAACCTTCATCTACACAAACACACGGCAGCTGGATCTGGCCAACAGGCCAGAATACGTCAAGTCTTGTTCTAGACCAGAAGGAATCGAACTCTCTGTAAAGGGCTGGATAGTAAATATTTTAAGTTTTATGACTATATAAGATCCATGTAGTATATTCTTCTTTATTTTTTGTTTATAACCCTTTGAAAACATAAAACTCATTCTCAGCTTGCAGGCTAGATTTGACCCACTTGCTTTCATGTGGTGATCCCTGGTCTGGACAACTAGCAAAACAGTAGACCAAGTCTTGACTTATAAGATGTGCCTATTTCTCTGGTGTAAATATTCCCCTGGGTGATTAATGTGACACAGAGTTGGGAAGAGATGCAGAGTAGAACACAATTATACATATTTCTACTATATAAATACAATACATGTGTATTAGCTCAATGGCATAGAAAATAGTCAGATATAGTAAAATCATTAGGAAATGATGAATTTGAGTATCTGTTACTTTTGTTAAAAAAGTAATTATAATTACAATGAATATATTAAAATTATATTTTATACTATATGAATAATTATAATTAAATTTAAACTTATTAATAAAAATATAAATAATAGAAATTTAATTTTTTTTTTTTTTGAGATAGAGTCTTGCTTTGTTGCCCGGGCTAGAGTACCATGGTATCATCCTAGCTCACAGCAATCTCAAACTCCTGGGCTCAAGCAATCCTCCTGCCTCGGCCTCTTGAGTAGCTAGGACTACAGGTGCACGCCACCATGCCCAGCTAATTTTCTATTTTTAGTAGAGACGGGTCTCACTCTTGCTCAGGCTGGTCTCAAACTCCTGACCTTAAGCGATCCTCCCGCCTTGGCCTCCCAGAGTTCTAGGATTACAGGGGTGAGCCACCAGGCCTGGCTGAATTGAATTTATTTTTTAAAACCACTTTATGGATGTATGACTGATATATAAAAAACTGCACATATTTAATGTATATAACTTGAATTTAGAGACAAGCATAGAATTAAATTTAAATTTTATTATAATTATAAACTGGAGGTTTCCTGGCTGATAAATAAATTCTTACCACTGTAATGTCCATGGTCCTGGGACTAGTCAGGTGGGGTGTGCTGGGGCAGAGTTGAGGAAGAGAGCACTAGGGCAGGGGGCCCTGAGTCCCCAGGAACTGCTGTAGCGATCCAGTTATAGGGCTGGGGAGCCAAGGAAATTAGAGCAGCAATCACGTCCCGGTCAGCGGAGGGCTCGTGGTCTGGGGAGATGTTGGAAACCGGGAACACACTGCTTGCTACGCAGCGAGTCCCAGCAGATGTGTGCAGGGACTGGGCGGGCGTTGCCTGTAAGGCTCTCCTCGTGGGTCTGGTAGGGTAGGAAGGATTCAAGAAATACTAATTATCGTTAATATAGCAACGCAATAGTAATATATAATGCAATTTTTAAACAGACAGGGACTGAGGGGCTGTGACTGGAGTCTGTGATACTTCTTCCACTGAATCGGGAGACACTGAAGTTCCCAATGAGAACCCCGTCTCTGGAACACGCAAGTGCCAAAGCCTTGGGTTTATTTGTGTGAAAGAACACGCCAGCTCCCCAGGGTGTGGACGAGCGATTAGCCCGTGTCCACACACGAATTAGCAGGCAGGTTCCGGCCCCCGGCTGACAGTGGCAGCCGTGTGGCAGCCGCGCGCGCACGGCACGGCTTCGGGCGCGTCCAGGAGCGCGGCCTGGCGAACAGCAGAGAGCGGCAGACAGAGCCGGACAGCCGGTCTCCCGCGCCCTGCCGCCCGCTTCGCTCGCCCTGGTCTCGGACAAGTTGCAGCCGAAAGGGAAGAATCGATCCCCAGCAAACCCTGTAAAATAGCGGAGTGGGGGGAGGACCCCTGCACTCAGCAGCAGGCAGGCGAATAGTGTCAGGCAGCCCCGGGAGGAATGCATGTTCCACTGAAGCAGTGCGTTATTATTATTCCAGATCTTGAATGGGGAGGAGGTTGTGTAGTTGTAGCGAACACCCCTGGTCCAGGGAAAAGAGGTGAGCTGAGAAAGAACAGGCAATGCGAGAGAGGAGAGGTGAAGACAAAGACCGTGACGCCATGGAAAAGAGCAGAGAAACCTGATTGAGGGGTGTCGCTGGCAGCCTTCGGCTCTGGAGGCGCGCAGACAGGCTGAGCCCGGACACATGCCCAGGTCTGGAAGGTCCTCCCATTGTTCACGATGTTAAATAGGGCTCATGCAATCTTAGGAGGCTGAAGCATTTCCGGAAAACAAAACAAAAAATCTAACTTGCATAAGGAATCAGAAATTAAATAGAGAGAGCTGAGTCTTTTTCTACAGCCTTGTAATAGAAGGACTTACCAGGTGGCTGGGCAGAGCACTGCTGCTGCAGAGTGAGTCTTACCCAGGTGAGCTCCCTAGAAAAAGCCAAGCCATACGCAGCTCTGCCAAAGTGTACTGGCCTGAACCCCTCTGCTGCCCTCCACAACACCACGCCAGCACTCCTGCCACATCTCAGTGCAAGATGACTAAGCTGAGAATGTGGCAAACAGCCCAGCCCTTCGGGGTCCATTTTAATTCCTCGCAAGGGGTCAGTTACTAAGGTGACTCACCAATTTCACTCCCCTCTCACGCACTCCCTTTCTCAGGGGATTGTTGCTGACCTCTCTGCCCAGGTCCCACCTCCTCCCCAACCCAGACTCCCCACTGTTGCCGGGGAGGTCTGATGTGAACATTTGTCACTTGTTCATTATCTTTAAGTGTGCATGTACTTAAATTCCTGGGTATGGTTCACTGGTTTCACTAAGCTCCTTGTTATCTATAGTTTCTGCCAAGGTGCATTCCGAGTTTCTTCCCCTTCCCTGCACCTGTTTTGCATTTCCTCAGCGCTGAATCGCTGCAGACCCCTGCGCTTGCTTTTGCACACGCTGTTCCTTTGCTTGGAAGGCCCTCGCATTGCTTTCCTCTCTCATCTTGGATGAAATTTCTGATTCTTAGGGATATACAGCAATAGTCTTTCGCCGGCCCACCCCATCTGATTCAGGCAGATTCTCACCCAGGCCACATTTCCTTTCTATCTTTAAAAAACAGCAGGAGGAGCTGCCTCAATACTCAGGAATCCAACTCTGGACAGACATATGCAGAAGATACTTCCCTGGGGAGAAGTTAGGGAGCTGTTTTTAAGGCAAAAACAAGTGGATTTCCTAACATGGGAATGAAAAATAGGCATTTTCATTTTTTAAATATAAATGTAAAATGCTAGGCATAAATTCCACAAATATTTGTTAACTTCCTGTTGAGATGGAGAAAGATGGAAGAGGAAAGGTTGTCTTGAAGTTAAAACTTTATTCAGTATAAAATGAGGAACTTTAAAAATTCTTCAGTAGTATACTTTTTTTTTAATTTTTTTAAATTTCATCATATAATGGGGGTACAAATATTGTTAGGGTTACATACATTGCCCATACCACTCCTCCCCCCCCACATGCCAGAACTCCAAGCGAGTCCAATCCCCAGGTGGCGCGCACGGCACACATTATGTAACTCTACACTTCCTCCCCCTCCCGCCTGCCCTCCATCTGACAAAAGATTTTTTTTTTTACACTTTGGATACATTGTATAACTTTGCCTCTCCCTAAGAAGGGTTAGAGGTATGCCCTCCCCCCCCACAATGCTCTCCACGTCCCTATGATGTGGGTCTTGCCCCCCCTCCCGAAACCCTGGTGAACACTACCACCATTTGAGCACCATAGTTTTAAACAGTCAGTACCAATTTGATGGCGAGTGTCTATAGTGTCTTAAAGGTAGTTTCAACAGAATTGACTGATGAATATGATGTGGGATACGAGGGAAGGA
>CAUYPO010075508.1:0-22221 GCA_963574435.1 Cheirogaleus major
TGGCGTCAGCCTAGCTCACAGCAACCTCAAACTTTTGGGCTCAAGCAATCCTCCTGCCTCAGCCTCCCTAGTAGCTGGGACTACAGGCATGCGCCACCATGCCCGGCTAATTTTTTCTATATATATTTTTAGTTGGCCAATTAACTTCTTTCTGTTTTTAGTAGAGACGGGGTGTCACTCTTGCTCAGGCTGGTTTCGAACTCCTGAGCTTGAGCGATCCGCCCACCTCGGCCTCCCAGAGTGCTAGGATTACAGGCGTCAGCTAATGTTTGTTAATTACTTGCTGTGGCAGGCATTGTTTTAGGTGTTTCACATGTATTCTTAAAGTTAATCCTCACAGGCACTCCAAAAGATGTGTCCCAATATCACCCTTCTTCGATAGGTCATGCGACTGAGGCAAAGAGACAACCTATTACCCAGTGCTCATTAGTCAGGTAACTTGCCCAGTGCTCCACATGGCTGACATTATCATAGTGGACAAAGCTTCTCTAACTGGTTACCCTCCCTGACAACTTCTTTTCTTACCATTCCCTCTCACTTTGGATTTCATGCTTCAGCAAAGCTGAATTACTTAAAGGTCCCAGGACCAGTCTGATGCCTGGTAGAAAGGACGTGGCAGAGAGAGAGTTTGACCAAAGAGTGATGATGGCACACCCCTTGATGAGATGGGGCAGGGCGAAGGGAACCAGCAAGGATGTGAAGGCCCCGACATGAGCACCAAAGGGAGAGCCAGGGACAAGGAGAGAGGATACGCTATCAGAACCGAGTGGGGTCCAGGCATGGAAGAGGGTCTGTCCAGTAGGGGCTGCAGAGCACACAGCCACTGCCCAAATCACGGCAAATCCCCTGACCCACCTTTCCTCTCAAACCCCAATCTCCTGCGGTGCCCACATTGGCCGAATCCAACTAGAAGCTGGAAGATGAGAAAGCCTAGACGATGTGGTCTGCAGAGGCCAGCCTCCGGGGCACAAAGCAGGCAGGAGAAGGATGGAGAATGGATCAGGAGGGAAAAGGGTTTTTGTCCCTCTCTTAGAGGAATAAATCCCATGCCTCCCGCCAAGGGAAACACAAAGTCCCATCATAGCGGGTGACCCAAAAGAATAACATCAGTGACCAATGCTGCTCTTCATATAAAGTAACAGGACAAAAAGGAAGAAAAAAAAGCCCAGTTGTTGCTGGTCGCTAGACCTAAGCTGATTCTTGTGGCTTCCTTCCTCCAGTACCTGGTCCACGTTGCCCTTCCCTCTGGCTGCACCTCACCGCTCTGATTTTACCCCTCGGGCAGCCACACTCTCCATTCCCACAAGACACACGTCCTTAGCAGGCCTGTGTTCACAGGGTCACCTCCACTCCCACCGGCCATTCCCACTACACAGGGAAGAGCAACGAGGCAACCCCGCAAATCTCATGCGGATCCAGCCCCCTTGCCCTTCTCCTACAGAAGCAGCAGTTCCCCGGGTAACCGGGGCCAGTCAGCAGACTAGCACGGAGACCCCCTGGGATGCAGCGTGAGAAGCCCAACCTGGCCGGTGGAAGACCACAACTCCCAACCGTATGAAATCAAGATTCTGTTCTCTCTCAAAAATGGTTAAGAGGGTAAATTTTGTTATGTGCCTTTTACCACAACACCAAAAAGAATTGAAAGGAAAAAAAACCCAACTCACACCCATTAGATCGGCTAAAATCAAGAAAACTGACCAAACCAAATGTTGCTAAGAGCGTAGAACAAATGGAACCCTCATACACTGCCAGTGGGAATGTATTAATAAAATGAAGCAACCTCTTTGGAAAACAGTTTGGCAGTTCTTAACACACCCCTACCATATGCCCCAGCCATTCTACTCCGAAAGGATTGTTTCCTGCCTTCTCTCTCTTCACATCTCCAGCATCTCCCTAGGCTACATCGCAGAGCAATTAAATTAGAGTCTCCAGGGATACTCTTTCAAAGAACAGCACTTGCCTATTTCGGCTATCGGGAAACAGCCCCGTACATTGGCCATTGGTTTAGGGGATCTGTATTGGCCATTGGCTTAGGGCACCTACCACATCCTTTAGGAGAGCATCCCAACCTGGCAGGGTTCTGTCCTCCAATTGGTGCCATAACGAGCCTTCAATAGGCCATTCTCTAACCAAACAGCTGCAACTGAGCAACGTGCACAGTGTAAGACCAGTGAATTCTATGGGCATGAACTCAGGGCCACACCCCTTTTGCTGTCATGAGTTCCTTGGTTGCAGATGACGGTGTGTGGGTTGCCATGACAACGAATAGGGCATTCTGAAAATCTTCAAACAGCGGTACTGACAGAAACAGTGCAAGTAGGGAAAGTAAGTTTGTATCCAGGATAAAACTTCATTCTTAAGACAACTCGCTGGCTTCCTCTTCAAGGAGTGATACAAAGTCATTACCAACCTGTCCCCAGGTGGCTGGCTGGTTCCTGTGGAAGGTGCAATATCAGGGATTCAGTGCTGGTCACTGCCAGTATTTTGCAGTTTGGGAACTCAATGGTAATGATATCCGTATAAGCCTCGGTGAAGGGTACCTACTGAGGAAGCACTGGAGCGAGAGGGGAAAGGGGCCAGCTGAAATTCACAGGAGGAATTGATCATCTCATCAGCCTGACTGTTGAGAGCCTCCTCTGCAGTCGGTGCCCCAGTGGGAACTTACATGACACATGAGTAACTTCACGGGGTGCCATTCTGGGACTTCCACCCACATACCTCTGTCCCAGACTTCCTAGTCATCACTCTTCTGAACTTGGTCAAAGTTCCTGATCAGCCAGACAAGATATTACCCATTACTCATGGGTCAGTGTAGATCTATACCCCAGGCCATCTTGTCTCCAAAGCAAAGCGGACCAAGGACACAGACAAGGGGGGGAAGTGAGGTACAGAAAAGAGTATGAGAGACACACGGGCCCAGTGAAACGGCCTAATGCACGTGACGCTGGTGTCCAGTGCATTCTGAACGATACTCGGTTGGGTCAGTTTTCTGACCTTCGCTACTTTCCCTTCCCTACCGTCTCTCAGGGCTGTTTCTGAGTGGAACTTGCAGTTTTGCTATAGTGGAACTAAGTATAGTTTTCTTTGTATTTATCCTGCTTAGAGGTCATACGGGGCTTCCTAAATGTGCGGCTTGATATTTTTCATCATTTTTTGAAAATTCTCGACCATTATCTCTTCATTTATTATTACTGCCTCATTGTCCTTCCTCCCTCTGGGACACCAGTATCACGTATATAGGACTGTTTTGCCCTTTTCTACGTGTCACTTCCCCCTTGTCTATGTCCTGCAATCTGAAAATTTTCTACTGACCTAACTTCTAGTTAACAGAGCCTCTTATTTGCAATTTTATTCTACCATTGAATCCATCTCTATTGGAGTCTTAATTTCAGTTATTGTATTTTTCAGTTTATGAATTTAATCTCTCTTTTTTAGATTCCAGATTTCTAATAATAATTTCCATCTTTTGCCTCCTATTTTCTTAAAAATATTACTCTTAAATATTATCTTACAATTATTTTATTTTTTCTCTATCTTCTTGAACATATTTATTTTGAAGCCTACATCTAATAACACCAATGTCTGGATCATACCTTGGAGTCTGTTTCTATTTTCTATCCTCCCCTTGGTTTTCTGTCATTTGGTCTTGCTTTTTAGTATGACTAGTACTTTTTTTTACAGCTTTCTGGAAGTATGATAGACATACAGTTAACAGCACATATTTAAAATATATAATTTGATGAGTTTTGACATATGTATTTATCATGAAATCATCATCACAATCACAATAATGGATGCATCCATTACCCCCAGAAGTTTCCTTGTGTCCCTTGGTAATCCAGTGCTCTCTATCTCCTTCCCCACCATCCCCAGGCAACTGCTGATCTATCAATATTGATTAGTTTGCATTTTCTAGAATTTTATATAAATCAAATCACATAGTATGAGTTTTTAGTCTGGCTTTTTTCACTCATATTATTCTGAGACTCATTGTGTAGCCATATATATCCATAGCTTGTTCCTTAGTACTCCATTGTATGGATATACCATAATATTTTTTATCCATTTACCTTTTGGATGAATATTTGGGTTGTTTGCATTTGGGGGCTATTTTTTTTAAAACTGCTATCACATTCTTATACAAGTCGTTTTTGAGGAAATATGTTTTCATATCTAGATAAATACCTAGATGAGGCATGACTAGGTCATATTGTAGGTATAAGTTTTATCTTTTAATAAACTACTAAGCTGTCTTCCAATATTACACTACCAGTGGTGTATGAGAGTTCCATTTGCTCTACATATTTGCCAACACTTGGTACAGTCAATCTTTTTAATTTTAGCTATTTCAATAGGTATGTGGTGATATCTTATTTAAATTTCATTTTCATCTTTCTTAGTGACTAATGATGTTGAGCATGTACTTATGTGCTTGTTTGCCCTCTGTATATCTTCTTTGGTCGAGTGTTTCTTCAAATCTTTTGCTCACTCTTTTTTGAGGATGTATATGTTAATTTCCATTGAATTCTGGACATTGCATTTGAAAAAGAGGCTCTGGATAATGTTGCATTCCAGCTCTATACTGGCAGGCAAATGGAATACGGGCAAATGACTTTGGTCCAGTCAAGGATGGGCTTCTGGATTTGTGCATGCTAGCCTCTTTCTGGTGTGTCTATAGTCCCATAGCACAGTGACTATGCCATAGTCCTTCAGCATCCTCAGCGGAAAGCCTAGAATGTTTTCCACCAGTCTTTCTGGTCCAAGCAGATAGGGAGAGGTGTGAAGCGAGTCCTGCTTGTATCTGGGATGTTCTGTGTTCTTCCAACAGTAGGGATCCTTGCTAGGAAGGTGCCAAGGGAAGCAGGGAAGGGAAGAGTTATGCGGGTGGAAGAATGGTGACTGAGGGACTTGATCTCCCCCACTCCACCCCTGCAGTCTAGAACAATCCTTTCACAAGTAGGACACAAGCAATACCTGCCTGAGGATTCTGGTGTTACTTGTAGCTGTCCCTTGGCAAGCCCTGCTCAGGGCTCAACGCCCCCTAGTGGCCCCTGTGGGAAGGTGACCTTGTGTTCTTCTGCAGGGAGCTCTCAGAGCAGGAAGTCTTGAGGAAAAGACAGGAACAGGAAAGATCTCCTTTGGGTGGGTAGCAACCCTGGAGTGGGCCCTGTGTCCTTTGGGTGTTTTGTTTTGTTTTGTTTTGGAGACAGGTCTCACTCTGTCACCCCAGCTAGAGTGCCATGGCATCATCATAGCTCAATGCAACCTTAAACTCCTGGGCTTAAGCAATCCTCCTGCCTCAGCCTCTCAAAGTGCTAGGATTACAGGCGTGAGCCACTGCATCTAGCTGTTTTTTTTTTTTTTTTTTTTTTTAGCTTTTTCTTATGAAAAAATTTAAACATACACACAAGCAGTCCAGCTAGTCTAATAAACTCCCATGTACCCATCCCCCAGCACGGGCAGTTTTGTTTCACCTATGACCCTACGCACGCCCCCTGTCTTGTACTATCTTAAAGAAAATCCCAGACATCCTATTATTCCATTTGTAAATATTTCAGTGTGTATCTCTGACAGATAAAGACTTCTTTATACACACATATGGTATAAAACCATGATATATATTAATATATACTATGCTATAGTTTTATACATATATACACACAACTGTAGCACCAATGTATATCACCAATATAACCTATATATATAACAATACCATCAACACACCTAAAAAATTAAAAATACCTTCTTAATTTCATCAAATACCTAGTATGTGGTTAAGTAGCCAACTGTCTTATAAAATGCCTTTTTAAAATATAACCTACTTATTTGAATCAAAGTTCAAATGAGGGGCATACACTGGTATTGCTTGATCTGTCTTTTAAGTCTCTTTTATCCTATAGGTTTCTTGTATCTATGTGTATCCATGTGTGCATGGGTGTATGTGTGTGTGCACATGTGTGTGCCTGTGTGTGCATGTGTGGGAGCACATGTGTAAGCATGTGCACCTGTGAAGGAACCAGGTCATTTGTCCTTTAGGGTTCCCACAGCCTGGACTTTGCTGGCAGCACCACAGTGGCAGGCTCAGGAGGGGCATACTGTCTGCTTGTGTCTCGTGTGATATTAACAGCAATTGATGATCAACAATAGATTCATGAATTGATTTGATCCTATACTGGGAGCCTGAAAAGCTTCCTTTTTCTGGTCCTGGTGATAAAGGACACATCTAAGCTGCTCTGTCCCAAAACTCCACATGACCTCCCCAGACCTGCCCCCTGGGGTGCAATCAAGATTCCTGGTCTGGGCCCAAGCATGGTGGCTCACACCTGTAATCCTAGCACTCTGGGAGACCAAGGCAGGAGGATTACTTGAGCTCAGGAGTTTGAGACCAGCCTGAACAAGAGTGAGACCCTGTCTCTACTAAAAATAGAAAAAATTAGCCGGGCATGGTGGCGCATGCCTGTAGTTCCAGCTACTCGGGAGGCTGAGGCAGAAGGATCGCTTGAGCCCAGGAGTTTGAGGTTGCTGTGAGCTAGGCTGACGCCACGGCACTCTAGCCCGGGCAACAGAGTGGGACTTTGTCTCAAAAAAAAAAAAAAAGATTCCTGGTCTGTTCTCTTCTGTCCCAGCCCCAGGCCCCTGCGCTGGGTCAGTCCTGGCACCCCTGCCATGTAGTGGTCACGGGCCTGTAGAGTGGGAATAAGTACCCTGATGCGATAATGGCTCCCATCCTCTGCAGGTTGTTCCTTCAGGTGCGGGGACAGGTCCAGAGGGGAAATGTCTTAAGGCAGTGAAGCTTTCTCAGCATCCCTCTACTCGTCGTCCCTGACTGCTGGATGACAAGGATGGAGGATGGGACAAACAGTCCTTATAGTAGCCCCGAATAGGGACTTCTGGGGCACAAGGGAATAAGGATGTGTTGATTACGACCATGGGTTTCTCAGTCTGACAGACCTGAGTTCGGACATCAACTTTACCACTTGGGCTGTGTGACATTGAGCAAGTGACTTGTCTTCCCATAACAGGCTGAGAATGGTCCCCAAAGGTATCGGGTCCTAACTGCTGGAATGTGTCAATGACACCTTATTTGGTGAAGGGTCTTTGCAGATGTGGTGAAGGGTCCAGGACACTGTCCTGGATTACCCAGGTAGGCCCTAAATGTACTAAAAAATGTTCTCATGTGAGAAGCAGAGGAAGATTTGACACACACGGAGGAGAAGGCCACATGAAGGCAGAGCAGGGAGAGATATAAAGACACTGGCCTTGAAGACTGGAGTGACGTGGCCACAAGCCACGGAATGCCAGCAGCCACCAGGAGCTGGAAGAAGCAAGATTCTCCTCTAGAGCCTCTGGACACCTGGATTCCAGACTTCTGGCTTCCAGAACTTGGAGAGAACACGTTTCTGTTGTTCTAAGCCATCAAGCTTACAGTAATGTGATACAGCAGCCACAGGAAACTAACACAGTCCCCATGCCTCAGTTTCCCCATCTGCAAAATGCATACTGGGGGAGAAACCCTGGCAGAGGCTAGGAGGCGGCAGCAAGCAGGAGCCCGGCCCTCGTCCTCGCCCACCTCCTCCCTCCACCCTCACAGCTGCAGGGTCGGTCCAGTGGCCTTTGCTACAGTGGGACCCAACTCTCCTGGCCGTGATTGGTGGTCTGGGCCGTGGGCCTGACTTCCTCTGGTTACCTTGGTGTCTCCCCAGGCGGCTGAGCCTGCAGTGAGCCTCCTCGGCCCCCAAGGGCACTCTGTTTCACATCCATGGGCAGGAGGTGGAGAGGAAGCGCGCAAAGGGAGAGGGGAGCAGAGAACAGGGAGGAGAAAAGGTCGGAGAAAAGCTGTGCTGGGAGGGGTAGGGGAACAGCAGCCTGCCCTTTCCCCTGAGACGTGGCCTGGGGGGTTGGGAGAGGCCCACAGCTTCCCCCCCGCAGCACTGAGCAAGTCAGGCGAGCCCCCTCAGGCGTCCCCAGCACATCTTGCCAGGAACCCCCTGCTCAAGGCCACGGTCTACATTTCTTGCACACCTATGCATCACACACCTGGCCCCTTCGCTGTGGAACTGCCTTCCCTGTGGGGGCAGATCGGCTCTAGTTTGCTCGCGGTGCCATCCCGAGCACGCAGCGCACGGTATGAGCACAGCACGTGTGTGCCGAGTGCATGAATGAGAGAGCGGACAGCTAGAAGGTGGCCCGGGAGAGGCTGGTCTGATGGTGACATCACTAAGGGCCACGACTTGGGTTTAGCATTTGGGACTGTCGACTCGAATCCTCAGACCTGCCCTGGTGCCACTGACCCTGCTCCACAGGTGAAGATCTGTGCCCAGGAAAGGTGAGGTCCCTGCCCAAGGCCAGCCCGCCTGCCTTAGAGCTCCGTGGAGCATCAGTGGAGGTCAGGGGCAAACACAGCCAGGACGGCTCCTGGACGCTGGCTGCTGCCTACACGTGCTCATGGTCACCTGCCTGCTTCCCTGGAGTGGACTGGCCACGAAACGAGCCAGAGGAGAGAGGGGGCCGGCAAGGAAGGAGCAACACACCCCAACCCAGGGTCCTCCACTTTGGTCAGTCCAGGGAGGAGCCACCCAGGAGGGAGCCAGAGGGGTCAGTTCCTCAGCCCCAGGCGACCAGCTGAACTGAGAAAGGCACTCAGTAATCAAGCCCTAAGAATTTACAGGACTGGAGACAGAAACGCCCAGGAAGGGACCAGTTGTCCACCAGGCCCCACTCACTGCCCTGCTAGCGGGAAATGTCTGGGGGCAGGCGACAGTGATTTGGGGTGGGGACAGTGAGGGACCTGGGCCCTCTACCCGCCCCTCCCCCATCCATCTGACCTGGCTCTGCACAAACCCACTGCCAGGGACTGTGGGGGCCTCCTGTTCCCCCAAATATGCCACCCCGTGCCTGTGTGTGCTGCTGCCGGCTGTCCACCTGACTCTGGAGCAGTCCTGGGAGCCCAGCCTCGCGGGAGAGCCCCCCATCAGATTCCAGCCCCCCACCCCCATGCCTCGGATTCCTGATCCAGGAATCTGCATTTGTTAAACGTTTGTGGCCATGACATTGCGACTATAATATTTTTTAGAGTCCTCATTTTATAGAGTTAGAGGTCGAGATAACTGAGATACAGGTGAAACGATGGGTTGTCCGGACGTGCTTTTAGAGACAAATAGGGTGGGGGGCATGGGTGGAGGTATAGGGGTGACTGGATTGGCCCTTCCCTTATATTCGGTCTGCTTTTGTATATGTTTAAAATTTTCCATTGAAAACAATCCCCCGCCCGGAGACTCTGAGGAAGGGGCCGGAGAACCGGGCCCGTCGCTGGGTCGGGCTGCAGCGGGCGGCGCGGGCGGGGAGGCTGCGGGCTGGCGCGGGCTCTGGCGCCACCTGGCGGCCGCCGCGGGCCCCACGCCCCGCGGAGCTGCCCCCACCGCGCCCCACGCGCGGGGCCTCCGCGGAGCGAAGCCGGGAAGGGGGAGCCCGCACCCCGCGCCAGGCGTGGGCCCGCCGCGTGCTGCGCGGACCCCGGAAGCCCGTCAGCACCCCGGCCCGGGCGCGTTCCCTGGCCGCCTCTGACCCTCGCTCCCCACGCCCGGCCCGGCCACGCGGCCCTGACATCCTCCGTGGGAAGGACGGGGCGCAAACCGCGTCCCTCCTGCACGACGCTGGGAACCTCGCGGGTGGGGAGAGGTGCGCCCGCGCCCACGGCACGCCCGCGCAACGCCCCGGGGCCTTGCCGTCTGTAATTTTGACGAGACAGGAGACGGTGCGGAAAGGCCAGGTCGCACCGCCGCTCCCTGCGCCCCACGGCCGGAGCTCCCGGGCCTGCCCGGGCATGTATCATGATGATTTTTCCTCTCTGCGGCAACTTTCTATTTCCTCTCGATTTAATGATTGTCTCGCCCTTTCTTTGGCTTCCCTTCTCCATATAATTACCAAATTATTTTATCACCAAATTCTTCCCCAGTTGCGTAAATCTCCTTTTGATAAATTCCAAAGTACTAGATATTCTATTAATTTCAGCGTCTTGAAGCACCCTCCCCTATCGCCAAGGCCCAGCTCCAGCCTGTGTCTGGCGCCCAGCCAGCAGGCACCCTGGGGATGCCCTTTGCCTCTCTCTTGGTGGCAGCCACCGGCTCCTGGGGCAATTTTCTTCTTCTCCTCCTTCTCCTTGTCCTTCTTCTTCGATGGGGTCTCACTCACCCCAGCTGGAGTGCAGTGGTGTCATCATCATAGCTCCAACATCAAACTCCTGGGCTCAAGCGATCCTCCTATTTCAGCCTCCCAAGTAGCTAGGACTATAGACATGCCACCACCACTACCAGCTAAGTTTTCTATTTTTTGTAGAGACCGGGTCTCACTCTTGCTCAGGCTGGTCTTGAACTCCCAACCTCAAGTGATCCTCCCACCTCAGCCTCCCAGAGTGCTAGGATTACAGGTGTGAGCCACCACGCCCAGCCTCAATTTTCTTCTTGTTTCTTGCTTTGTTCTCCCATTTTAAGTGAGTACTTTCTTTAGTAGCTTCCCAAGAAACGAAGATCAAGAAAAGATGCTTGAGAGGTAAACTTTTGAGACCTCGCATATCCAAACCTGGTTTTTTTGTTGTTGTTGTTTTTAATTTTGTTTTTATATTTTCTTTTTTCATTGAACTAATTCATTTTATTTTATTTTATTTTTTATTTCAGCATATTATGGGGGTCCAAACCTGTTTTTAATGGACCCTAACACTTGCTTGGTAGCTCAGCTGGGTATATAATTGTCCAGGAATCATTTTCCCTCAGAGTTTTGATGGTGTTGCAACCTTCTAGTGTTGTTGATGAGAAGTCTGAGGCCATTCTGATCTTTGACCATTGAACCTCTATACACACACACACACATATATATACATATATTTGAAGCATTTAGAGTCTTCTGTTTATCCTCAATATCCTGAAAATTCATGATGATGTGCTTTTCAGTAGGTCTAGTTTTACATAGTGCAGAGCATGTGTCGTGCCCTTTCAGTATGTATTTCATGACCTTCAACTCTGGGAATTCAGGAGAGAAAATAAAAGTAGACAATAAATCCAGGATATCCAAATTAGAGTTCTGGAAATTGGAAACAAAGACTGTAACAGGAAGAAAATTATTTGTAAACATACATGAAAATATCTCAGAATTGACTATCATAAGTCTCCAGATTGAAAAGTCCTCAGTAGCACTCAGTATGATGGGTGAAAAAAGATCCCTGACAAGGTACATTGTCATGGGTGACATGGTGGGCAGTGTGTTTGAAGCTGCATTTAAATGTTGTGTAGGATATAACTAGGACCTCAATACATGGTCTGTGCTGTGTCTGATGGAAAAGTTGATATTGTTTGGTTGCATCAAGATTTACCCAGGAAGGCTTCATGGAGGAGGTGATACTTCACCTGGTCTGTAAAGGATGGACTGACAGAGTAGGGCTAGACGTCCCACACCAAGGAAACACTGAGTTTTTAATGACCCCGAAGTGTGTGCGTGACTGTGTCCTGGGTCAGGAGACGGGGCTGGGCCGGTACTCAAGATAAGCTTTGACGTAGGGAAGGTGGCCCTATCGTGGGGGCTGGTGCAGATCCGGCTGCAGTGGAGCCTGCTCCTTATCTGCGATTTCCCGTACAGAAACAATGGCTTCGCTGTGTTCAACTGAGCACAGTCACACCTCGGAGGCTTGGGGCAGCTGAGGCCCACCAGGTAAAGATACACACGCAGCTGAAAGCAACGATGTGGGCTGCTTCCTCTCACACTGTAGGGCAGTGGGTCCTGCCTACATGAGTTGCCTTTTGGGGATTTTCCAAGACTCTCCCTGTTGTCTCTGACAGAGTCAGGATTGTGGCACCAGGAGGGACCTTAGAGCCAACCAGCCACTGAGCAGAGGCCAGAGAGGGGACAGGATTGGCCCAGGATCCTGCTGCTTATTGGTGACAGAGCTGGGCATAGAACCCTAGCGTCTGGACCCTCTCTCCCTTCCGGGCGAGTCAACCCTCCAGGTAAACACACGGGACTTTCATTAGAAGGCCGCCTGCACTCAGCTGCTCAGCCTGGGGGCATCACAGGGTGTCTGGTGGTGGAAAGAGGGATAGCCGGCCAGAGGGGAGGGCTTGCTGCTCGCAGTTTGACTTAAGGATCCGCCTTTTGAGCTCATGTTGAAGATGTAAGTGCCACGGATAACTACATCTGTGCTGCACCTGCTGGAACAGCCCACTGCCCCGTGCTCTCAGGTCAGGGTCCTCAGGACGGCCCCTGCAAGAGGGCCCTGAGTGGCACGCGGGGCCGTCAGCCCCCAGAGAGAACCGACTGAAACACAGACAGGCACACAGAGGACGCCAGGCGCAGACTGGAATGATGCTGCCACAAACCAAGGAACTACCAGAAGCTGGAAGAGACACCTGGGACAGATCCTTCCCTAGCACCTTCAGAGGGAGCATGGCCCAGTCCACACCTTGACCTTGGACTTCTGGTCCCTCGAACCCAGAGACAATAAATCGCTGTTGTTTAAACCAGTCAGTTTGTGGTACCATGTTACAGAAGCCCCAGGAAACTAATGTATTGCCCAAGAGCGTGTCCTGGTTTCTGCCTCCTGCCTGCCAGGCTGGTCTGTCTGTCCACCTCCCGTGGCTGTTCCCAGCCCCGCTGCCAAGGGTAGCATCCTCAAGACTGGGGTCATGGGACCCTGAGCCCCACAGACTGCACGAGGGACAGAGCTCTTGGCTGGCCTCCCCCACCCGGTGCCCCTGACACAAAGGGCACCAGGGGAGGTTCCAAGGCACTGGTTCAGCTGGGATGTGGTGTAGACCGCTGGTGGCAGGGAGCTCAGCTGGTGCGGGAGAGCACCCGGCCCGGGCAGGAAGGCCTGGGCCTCCATCCAGTTTTTCTGCCAAGCAATCGTGATGGTGAGAGCCTAGGAGGGATCTTCCACGCAGGCTCACAGCAAAGCAAGGCGTCAGGCTGCCCTGAGCCTCCCCCCTACAGGCCCCCAGGGATGTGCCAAAGTGGGGATGGCCATTTTGGGTTGCCATGGGAACTGGGAGTTTCTAGCACTTAGGCGGGGGAGTTGGGGGTGCTAAGCACCCTGCAATTCATGGACACAGAACCTGTCCTGCTGGAGTCCAAGGATGCCACACGGGAGCATGGGGCCGGGGTGTCCCTCTGACCTTCCTTGGCTCTGAGATCTGGTCTCCGACCACTTTCTTCGTGGAGGAAGGACGAGTCATTCTTGTGCTCCCCCAGTCCTCACCAATTTAATGTCATTTGCATTCGCAGCCTTTTAGGTTATTTAACTTGTAAATTTCCCTCAATAATTCCAGCTACATTACTTTCAGAGCCCTGATTGCAGCATTTAAATTTTTTAGTATTCCACGCACTGCGTTCTGAGATGCGTGGGCGCAGCCTTCATCAGGGCAGCCAGAAAGCACCCGAGGTGGGCGCCCTCTCATCCCCTCTGCGGGGGACTGCCCGTGGAGCGCCGAGAGGAATGACTGCAGGGAGGGGTCCCTCTGCACGCTTGTCTGCGTCCCAGGATACCCGCCGACGTGCGCGTCCTCACCCTCTGGTCACATCCTCCCAGGCCGCCTCATCTCGGTTGCACAGGGAGGGTTTTACACACGGTTCCCACTTCGCAGCCCCGGACTCTTTGGGGCTGGTTATCGCCTCCCCACCCCAGATTCATTTCCGGCCCTCAGTCGCGCTGTGTCTCAGGGCTGGCGTGGCAGGAGCTCGGGGTGGAAGGGGTGGAAGGAGGAAGGTCGGTGTTTCTGCGGCTCCTGCCACCTCCATGCCAATCCCAGTCATTGTCCCTTCAGGGCCGCCCATCATCCGTGGCTCCTGCTCTCACAGCCTCTAATAATATGATTTCCTCCTTCAAGCCTAGGGTGGCCACCATTTCCCACGATGGCATTCTTGGGACACTTGACACAGCTTGCTGTTGCCTTTGTCCTGCCCACAGCTGTCTAAGTTCCTCCGGGTCCAGTTGCTGCATAACAAACCACGTCAAAACTTAGTGTCGGTCATCCTGTTATGCTCCTGGGCTCCAGGGGCCAGGGATGCAGACAGAGCAAAGAGGGGGCACACTGCCTCTGTTCTACCATGTCTGGGCCTCAGCTGGGAAGACTGAAGGCCTGGGGCTGATGCAACAGCCTCGGGCTGGAATCATTTGGAGCCCTCTTCACTCACATAAGGCCTGGCAGCCGGGACTGGCCGTCAGCCAGAACCCTGCAGATGGCCTCTTCCCGTGCTCTCCCTGCACAAGCTGGCTTGGGCTTCCTCACAGCATGGTGGCTGCGTTCCAAAAGTGAGCGTCGCAAGGGAGCACAGCGCGAGTCCATGGCATTTCTCAGAACTAGCCTCAGCAGTCACACAGCGTGACCTCCACCACACTCTGTTGTTCAAGGCCGCTAGAGCTGGAAGCCATGGGGCTGAGTGAGGCTGCGGAGCCCTGACCCGCTTCAACCACTAGCTTACAATTCGAGGTCGGGGAGGGGTACGACTAACTGGTGGAGCTTTGACGTGTGCTGGCCCTGCCTGCAGTGGCCAGGGAGGGTGAGTGTCTGGCATTTTCTGATTCTAGAGTGGGAGGTGATTTTTGCCTGGTAAAAGAGTTTCCCTAGATCTGTGAATATTGAAGATATATGATGATAGATGAAGAACTTCAGTGACTGAGTCCAAAGGAAGGAAGCTCGGCCATACAGCCCAGACAGAGCCATGAGTCCAGACTTGTCCGTAGCAGGGAATATCGGGAAGCGCCTCCCCCCACCCCTTTGGCAGAGTAGACACGTGCAGTGCACATCTTTTTTGTCTTTTTCTTTTTTTTGATTGGAGTAGTATGTTTGATAAAACTTGAATACTGCCTTTTAACTGTAATTTCAAAAATTATTTTGGAATATTTTAATAAAACAAGTGAGAAATTATAGACTCTAGATTTGGATATACAGTATATAAAGTATATACAGTATATAAAGTTGTCATCAACTTAAAATAAATGAAATCTGAAACAAAGATAATAAAGACGAGAGATAAAATCAATATAAATTATTCTGACATTGAGAAGCAAATTGTAACAAAAATACTTTCAGATCACATAAAAAGCAGTAATTGATTCAGGAGAAATGATACATTTTGAATAGAAGCAATGAATACGCTTTTGGATTGTTTGATAATCCAGTTAATGAATCATGTGAACACACTGGAAAAGGATGTAAGTTCTGTGCTAATTTGATATGAAAACTGACACTGACAAAGTAACACTCATAGGCACCTCTTCAGGGAGGACACCTGGCTAATAAACATCATTAATTCAAAGGGTATTTAAGATTAGTCACTAGGGAAAGAAAAAGAAAAAAAGCCACGAGATGCCCTGGAATCTTACAACTCTTACATGAAACTTGATAGACATTTCCCCAAATTTGAAAATAATATTTAATATACAATAATTATTAACAACAATGGGTTGCAAAGCTGTATTAGTCGAGTTCCAATCAGGAGACAAAAACTGCACAATAATTTGACTGAGGAAAGTTTACCATAAAGAATTAAGTTTAACAGGGGCTTGGGGCGATAAGGATCAGCTAGAAAGAAGTAAAGAGAACTCCTGAAAAACGCAGGAGTGGCAGGTATAGGAACAGCCCTTACCCTCAGGGCTGAGACAGTGCAGGCAAGGAAGAGGTCCCTCTGCCAGGGTCAGATCCAGACCTTATCAGAGAGATCATGGCAGAGAAGCCACCGCGATGCCAGTCTGCCAAAACTGCCTGGAAATCTGCTCTCTAGAGTATCACAGGAATCATCGGGGACATTGTGTCATGCCTCAGAACTTGCTGCAAAGCCAGGAGAAAATGCCAGGGGATGCTGTTCATAGGACAATGCCTTATTGGCCACAACCGCCTGAGAAGCTGCCCAAGGGGGTGCCTGAGAAAGCCACTAGCTGCTGGGAATTGGAGTTGGTGCTGCAGAAGCTACACACACTGGAATTGTCAGTTGCTGCAGAAGCTGGGTGCCTCGCAGGTGCCGGTGCTGGAGGACCCTTATGTGCCACAGGAGCCTGTCAAGAGGATCTACCCCAACCAAGAAGAGAAACCCCCTTCTCCTCCCGCATCCCTCTGGCTCCCTCTACTGACAAAGTCTGACACTTAGCAGTTAGTGGAGAAGAAATAAGTACAAGGCTCATCTCAATTACAGGAATGCAGGCAATGAAGGGTATAAGAGAAGCTGAGATGCAATAAATTCACAACTGGCACAGAAGCTGAAGGACTTTTCTAAATTAAGAAGTCACTAAATTGTTTTCCACCCTGCTAAAGAAAAGACTATCTTTCTAATTTCTCTAATAAGAGATAGTTGTCATTTGAAGAGTTGAAGACCCTACAGTCAAAAAACAAGAAAAAAGTATTATCGACATGTCACACAATTAATTAATAAAATTTTTTTTTGTATTTTTCTGGATTTTATAATGTTTGTGGTATTTTTCAACTTTTAAAACTTGTAACATATTTTTCTCATTCTAAGTAATATTTACTTTCATTTCTAATATTGAATTTGTACTTACTATGTTATTTTTCAAAAAGTGGCTCCCTAAATTATATTAGCTCCGGGATCCCCAAAGCTCCATCTGCCCCAGCTCACAGACAGTCCTCCCTCCCAGCCTCTTTACAAATGCTGCCGCCAGGACCCTCTGCTCAGCCCAAACGGGCATTTCCCGCCTCCCAAACTCTGGTGGCAGGACGCATTGGACTGTGCACTAGTTTGGCTCTCGGCCCACGCCACTGCCCATCTTTATGTACCTCAGGTTTCTCTCTGGCTTTCCATACACGTGTCTCCCTTTCCTTGAATGTCCAGAGAATTCTCTCTCTCTTTTACTTCCTACTTTGTACTGTGAAGTAAAATAAAGCTCACCCCCCACCAGCTGACTGAATGGACCCCCGCGTGGCCAAAGGAATATCCTAAAACTAAATTGTCTGCCAGGAGGAAGGAGGTCAGACATGCCTCATCATGCCCCCCTCCCTCTTGGAGACATCCTTTGTAACCCATTAACAGGCCTAAGGGTATGCAAGACAGACCTGCAGGTCCTCAATTTACACAACAAATCTATGTCCGGTGGCTTGTCTCTGGTAAACAGTTTATGTTGAAACATTCCAAGCCTTTAGACAAAGCTTCATGTCTTTAGCCAATTACAAGCCAAAGAATCTTTAAACCCACCTATAACCTGTAAGTGCCCCCCCCTTTGAGATGTCCCACCTTTTTTTGGCCAAACCAATGCATGCCTCCCACGTATTGATTGATGACTTTACCTGTAACCCCCATCTCCCTGAAATGTTTAAAAACCAAACTGTAACCCAGTCACATCGAGTTCACTTGCCCAAGGCCTCTTGGCAGTGGCTCCGGGTCATGGTCCTCAAATTTGGCTCAGAATAAATCTCTTAAAAATTATTGTACAGAGTTTGGCTTTTTTCTGTTGACAGTACTACAGTTTGCATTGTAGACTTCTAGAGGGAAGAGGCCATGTTGTGTGTGTGTGTGTGTGTGTGTGTGTGTGTAGATCGATTCTGAGAAATGCACTGTTAGGCGATTTCACTGTCGTGTGAACATCAGAGTGCACTTAAACAAACCCAGATGGCACAGCCTGCTGCACACACTGGGGCTGTCTGGTACGGCCTGTTGCACCCAGGCTACAAGCCTGTGCAGCAGGTTACTGTACTGAATCCTGCAGGCAAACGTATCACAATGGAAAGTACTTGTGTATCTAAACACAGAAAGGGTACAGTAAAAATACGATATTGTCATCTTATGGGACCGCCGTTGCATATGCAATCTGTCATTGACTAAAATGTCGTTATGCGGCGCACGGCTGTATATATATTTGAAAATAGAATGCCTAGCAGGGTTCAATAAACGTTCCTTGCATGAATTACAACGTATCTCCTGCCTCCTCTGCTAGATTATAAACTCCGTGAGGGCAGAGGCAGGATTAACACTGAGGGGAGCTAGGGGACGTCATCTAGTCTAACGCCCTGGTGCCTAGGTAGGGAAGGTGAGGCCCGTGGTGGGGCAGGTCCCTGCGACCCTGAGAGACAAGACCACACTGGTGTCAGGTTCCAGGCTGGGCTCTCCCTACTCTTCCGCAGGGTGAGTGCGCGTGTGCGGGCGTGCGATGGGGGAGGGGGCGCGGGGGCGGATGGAGAGGTGAGTGGGGCCTCAGCCCCTGCACGAGCCCTGGGTCAGGTTCCCGCCGCACCCCTCCCGCACCCCGCCTGGCACAGGAATGTGTGATGGGAGCTTAAAAATGGGAGTGTCCGGGGACAGGTGACCAAAGGCTGGAGAACTGGCTGCTTTTCCAGAGGTGGGGAGGGGGGGGGTCTCGCAGGCGACTTCACGACAGCACGTCTCCGCGGCGGGCGGGGGCTGGGCCCCATGACAGACTCTTAAAAGAAGAATCAATGGGTCGAAAGCATGAATTAAAAAAAAAAAAAATCTAATATTCCTCATTTTCCCTGAAGGTGTTGGAATATCACACCTTCCCCGCTGCGGATTCCCCACTCCCCTGCCCCTCAGCTGCGCCGCTGCCGGGCGTTTGAGTCCGTGTGGCTTCGCAGCAGGCGGTGGCTCACCTGCTTCTCTGTCATCTCCAGGGGCCTCAACATGTTTTTAAATGTTCTCGAGTCATTTAAATGTTTTTTTGTGAGTTCCCGTGGTTCTTAGTTATCGCTGGGTTCATCTTTTACTTAAGAACTTCTTTGCACTTTTTAAAAGAGAGATACAGAGGCTCCTGCGAGCGACGGCCGCCCACCTGGCTGGCGGAGGACGGGAGCCCGGCAGGTGAGCGCGCGCGCCGGGAGCGGGTGCGCGGCGCCGTCGCCTGGTTCTCTTTTCCCTCCCGGCGCCGGGCTCGGAGGGACCGGCATGGAGGCGGGATGCGATGGTCCACCGCGAACAGGTTTACAGACTCCTACCCCGCTCAGGTTTGGTGGCGAAGACCCTAGGAAATACACCGGGACGCGCTGGTTTGCAGAACGCAAACGTGCAATTCTTGCCGTTCACAGGTGCTGCCCGGGGCTGGGAGCCGGCGCGCGCTCTGGGCCTCGCCAGCAGAGGGAGCCCTAAACCCAGGAGGACTCTGAAGTTGTTGGCTTCAGTGCTTTTGTTGTGGTTTGGTTGGGTTTTTTTGAGATATAGAGTCTTGCTCTGTCACCCTAGCTGGAGTACAGTGGCATCATCACAGCTCACCGCAACCTCAAACTCCTGGGCTCAAGCGATCCTCCTGCCCCAGCCTCCCGAGTAGCTGGGGCTATCTTCAGTTTTAACAACTCTACCTCTCACAATTTTTTATTTTCCACCTAAACAATTTCCTCGCAAGTTTAAATGGCTGCAAAGGATACAACGTCCAGCTTACCGCAAATATGAATATTTTAAAACAAAACTATTATGGGACTCTTAGCTATGTGTTCAGTGATGTCTAGGTACCACAGCGACTGGATACCCACCATTTAAAAATGCACAAGTAAGTTCTTCTTTAACCATTCTTTCTACCCACTTCCCTCATAAAATTTTATCCTGAAACATTTATGTTTGAAAGTCCTATGGATTTCCCTTATCATACTTCTCAGCAACAAAAATGTTTATAAATCGAAATCAAAGAAAACTACATCCTCTTGATCATAGTCTCTACTGAAAAGTTTCTTCTGGTTAGAATTATCATTGCCATTACTAGGTATGTAGATTTGGTTAGAGCAGCATAAATATGTGACAGACTGCTAAATTGTTGTTAAATATAAAAACTAAATTTCTATTGGAAATACATCTCTTCATGAGGTGAATGAAGTTTTATTTTCTAGTTTATGTATCTATATGCTAGATTAAGACACATTATTAGCATCAATTCATTGCTGCTTTTTTTATTGTTACAGGTGTTGGTGGTAAGAAACATTTTTTTTCCACATAGTTAAGTAGAAGGGAACAGAAGGGGCTTTTTTCAGCAATCCCACAAAATTTTTGAACTCTTGAGTTGTATGCCAAAACTCATACAGTGGCCCATGTACTAACAACTCTTTTTAATGATCTATCACCTGACAACCTGATTCAGTTCTTGCTGTCCTTCTTGGTCATGTGTGGTCACCATGGCATTGATACCAGCTCCTCTTGGGAGGGACTCACATTGGTCAGCCCGAGGCCTCCTTTACCATGAAATACTTCCATGCAATGTGATCAGTGCCTGCTGCACTCTTGCTAATGTCATATTATGCAACAACCAAACAAACAAAATACTCAAACTCACTTTTCTGGGTAAAGTTTTGTTCAGTGGCCACTGTAGACTCCCATACTGTTGGTGCACAGCAATGTTTGTGCAGACACCTGGATTTTGCACAAGCTTCCACCATGGTGGTGGTGCAGGGCTCTTCCCAGCCTGAGGTGGTTGGTTTGTGGCATTACCAGGAAAAGCAGAGAGGGAAGTGAACCGGCACACAAACTCCTGTGGCTAGGGAGGCGGTGATCAGACCAGGCATGTGGCTGGTTTCTGCTGTTCCCGTTCCCATGCAAACCATTGCAATAAACCCTTCAGCATTGAGATTCCTGAGTGAGTCTGATCCTTGACTCCAAAAGGTATAACTCAGACACAAGCAAACTGTTGCATAAAAAGAAAATATAAACATTGCTTTAAAAAATTATATTTATTGAAGGTATGAGCATGTGTTTGCCCCACGAGCATGAAACACATATTAACACCACAGGGACTACAAAATATCTTCATCTGCTTCTTCTTCTCTCCTCCTTTTTTCTCTCCTCTCCCACTCCTCTTCCTCCTCCTCCTCCTCCTTTTCCCCCTGAAAAAGGGTAGACTGTTTTTATATTATAATGTCTAATTCTGGTGAGGGAATAGCGAAAAAAATTTATTAGTAAGTATGAAGAATCCTAAAGATTGGTACCCCTTGATCTAGTGATTCTACTTCTGGGGGTGTCACTAAATAAAACAAAATAGAACAACCAACAACCACAATAAAACACCCTAAGGTATAGAAAAAGTGCCACATCAAAGATGATCTTCACTGCGTTGTAAATAATGAATAATTAGAAACAACCTTGTCTCCAATCCATGTCCATCGCCCTTTCTCTCTCATTGTCATAGAATCCCTCTGATGCAGGGGGTGTCCCGGTGACGGGAGGGAAAACCCCTGAACTCACTGAGTGGGTTCCTGGAAAAAATGTGAGAGCAAGTCAACTAGCAACAGAAAGTTTATTGACAGAGAGACAAGACAATAGATCCTACTCTGCAGACAGAGCAGGGGTCCTTTAACGGTAACATTTTTAAATGTTCAAAGCCCCTCCCCCACCAGCATTGTGTCGTGGTCAGGCCATAAATGTTCATCGTCAACTGTTGTCACAGAAAGGTAAGCACAGTTTGTAAAGCATCCAGCTTAGTAATTCATCTCCCCTCGGCGGGGGGAGTCTCCAGGCCTGAGACTTGCTGGTAACTTTTTGTTCAGGGTGGTTAGGGTCTGGTATCATCCAAAATGGCTGTACTTGGGCTCTCTCTGCCTTATCCCTGCATCCCCTGGCTGTAGCTGTCTAGAGTAACTACATCTCCCAGCCTCCCTTGCACCTGGTGCCCGTGGGCCTCTGTGCTGGCCAACGGCAAGGCAAGCAAACGTGAGGCCCGTGACCTGTGTCTTTTCCCTTCTCTCTGCCTAGAACGAGGACGGAGCATCCGTAGGCTGGTCTGTCTTGTTGCATTGTCCTCTCTAGGGTGTTGCATGGTCCAAGGCGGCTCACTGACACCTGCTTTCCTGACAAGTGGAGTGGTCACATCAGCCCTGGCCTGTTGGATGAGAAAAAGGGACTCTTCCATTTCCCTTGGTCACTGTGTCTCTGTTCCAGCAGGAAGTCTGCATTCTAGATAACGCAAACGTAAATGGCCAATAAGAGGGGGTGCTCGACTAACCCACAGTGTATCCACGTGACGGGATATCAGGTAGCCCTTGAAATTATATTTATGAAGGTATGAAATAATATAAAAATGCTTAATATGTTAATTTTTAAAAGTAGGACAAAAATTCCACACATGGGATGATAACTAAAGAAAAGCTCTTTTTAGGAAGAAAACTCTGGAAAATTTTACATTAACATGTTAATAATGCTTATATTTTAGGTAACAAAACACTAGGAGATGTATATAGTTGCACATATTTTTGTGGTACACATGATATTTTGATGAAAAATGTTTTATTAATAATAATG